>CM061226.1:78911643-79154143 GCA_030844895.1 Ambrosia x helenae
GTTTTTGCCTGCGCAGGATCCTATCATGCTTTGGCTATTAAACTTATGCACTCCTATGCATTATTTGGGAACTTCTATCTTTCTAAGGCCTCAATTAAATAATCAGCACATAATTACGGTTAATTACGTTAGTCCCGTTTAATTAATTAGTACGGGATTACCTTAATTTTGCCGGTTGTTACATTCTCCCCCGTTAAAGAATTCCGTCCCGGAATTCACTTCGAGCTCTCCGGTATAGGGGTCTTCTCGAATAGGGCGGGATACTTTTGCTTCATCCTGTCCAGCCGCTCCCACGTGAACTCCGGTCCACGCTTGGCAATTCCAACGCACTTTGACCAACCTGATCTTACTGCGTCTTAGCTTTTGGACCTTCCAATCGGTTACTTCGATTGGCTCTTCGACGAAGTGTAACTTGTCGTCAATGTGGATTTCGTCTGCGGGAATGATGAGGGTTTCGTCGGATAAGCACTTTTTCAAGTTCGACACGTGGAACGTGTCATGTACACCGTTAAGTTCTTGTGGTAACTTGAGCTTGTATGCTACGGGGCCTACCCTGGACAGGATTTCAAATGGTCCAACATATTGTGGGTTTAGTTTTCCGCGCTTCCCAAAGCGCGCGACACCTTTCCACGGTGACACCTTTAGTAGGACCCTGTTTCCGACTTGAAATTCCAAAGGTTTCCTCCTCATGTCTGCGTAGCTTTTCTGTCGGTCACGTGCCGCTTTGAGACATTCCTGCATGAAACATGTTGCCATCCACTACCAATTTGGCTCATGAACAAGTTAATGACGGTCACTTAAAGGTCTTTCACATTAGCTCAAAGGATCAACTAGCTGATGTCCTCACCAAACCACTTCCACGATCACCGTTTCTTTCCTTTCGCTCCAAGATTGGCGTATCCAATGGATCCTCCATCTTGCGGGGGCGTATTAACACCAATCAATAGTCAATAGTCAATAGTCATAGTCAACAGTCAAAGAGCTATCTTTATGCCTTTGTAACTATTTAGTCATAGTCAATATTCTTAGTCAATAGTCCTCCTAGAATCAAGCCATTGTATTAATTGTAACCATTATATAATCTTCTGTGAATAATGAGAATAGTACATTCGATCCAATTCACTCTATTACCTATTACTCTATAACTCTATGGCCGATTGTTTCACCCTAAGCCCGATCTCGCCTCATCTGTTAAAGACCTAGGTTACATCGGTGATATCAGCTTTCATAAGGCAATATAATAATAATAATAATAATATAGCCTGTTATCTGGATCTGTTTGTTTCGTTATTATGATTTTGTTTTTGATAAATAGAGAATTTTTAACTATTCCGTATATTGATATCTCTGTATCTGTTGTTTTTTGTTTTAATTTACTGTTTAATAGGATGCGTTGTTGTTAGATTTTCAAATTGTGTTACTGGAATCATTCAAGATGGTTCGTGTGAGAGATTCCAGAGATGTAATAAGTTTTCAATGGTTGCAACTTCCAACTTAAGTTGGTTTTTATCATAAAAAAAAAGTTTACAATTTGTTAATTTTACTAGAAGTGATTTAAAAAATAAGAAGGGTTTGTGCTTTTTAATTAAAAAAAAAAACTTAAGTGGTTGTTTAGTTGATTATGTTATGAATTATATGAGTCATTAGAATATGAGAGATTAGAGAGATGTGTGATGAGTTTTTAAATAGTTGCAACTTACTTAAGTGATTATTTATCTGATTAGTTACTAGGTTATAGGTTAGGAAATATGAGTTATTACTGATTATAATACTATGGACATATAGTGATTGAGTGTGAAGGATTGGAGAGATGTGATTATGTTTATGTACTTTAAGACTTAAAGTAGATCTTTGCTAGCAATAAGTTTGAATTCAGCTGTATTGATGTTAAAATAACTATAAGTAAATGACTATTGGTAACTGGTAAGTTTAGTTTTAGTTCATAATGGTTTGAATTAGAAGTTTTTTTACAGTTTGTTGGTTGTTGAGGTTTGATAGTAGGTGTAGAAAAGTATTGACGGACACTCATGATTGAGCCAACTGAAAGTGAAAGCAAGGTATGGGTGGAGGGTAAAGTCTTTATTTTTAGATTGAAAAATGAACAGTTGATCTCAACAACAATTTCATCAAGGTATTTTAGCAGTCAGATTATGATTGTTTTGGAGTAACTTGTTCTCGAATATTATTAGTGATATTAGAAATTATTATGTTTGCAGGGTGCTCCTCACCCGCCACAACTCCTCATGGCTGATAAGTGGACCAAACCTTATTCTAGAGAATATGCAGCGTACCCTGCTCCATGGCTTTGTGCTGCTAAGTTCTGGCCTACCACATGTTTGTCTCCCGCTCCCACCTTCAAAACTCCTATTCCAAACACTGTTATTTTTTCTTTTCCTTATATTCAGATGTGTTTTTATGTAACTGGCCGTGTAGACAATGTGTATGGAGACCGCAACCTCATCTGTACTCTTCAGCCACCACATGAGTACGAAGAGAAAGCCGAAGCTACTGCTTAAGTGAGCTGTGAGTTGCCACATTTGCTTCAAGGTTCAGGTCATGAAGGTAAATAAAAACTAATGATTTGTATGACTGAATTTATAATTGGTATATTTTCTATTTTTATTAAGTCATAGATTTATGAACATCAGGACGTTTATGTGGTAATTAGCTAGTAGTAGTATATGATATAAAAATATATAGACAAAATCAAAATAAAAGTCGGCAATTCTTTCAAACTCATCACAATAAAAAACAACACACATAATAATACATACATCCCTCTATCATCTTATCACCACCCCCTCCCATGTTCACCCTTCCCCACTCTCACAAATGTCTTCATTCTTTCACTTATTTCGTCACCGGAGTAACACTTCCGATAGTGCAGACGAGCCCGAAGACGACGGTCCCATCTCGTACTCAACCGAGTGTTACGCCTGCACCCAAGTAGGCGTACCCGTCTTCCACTCCACCAGCTGCGACAACGCCAACCAACCCGAATGGGAAGCCTCCGCTGGCTCTTCCCTCGTCCCAATTCGGGACCGCCCTGGTTCCAAAATTATCCGCACCCGTTCCTCCAAAGACGGCCGTAGACGACGGCCGTATGGGGTCCTGGGTCGTGTGTACGACCCAAGGAGCAAACGGGTGCAGAGATGGAACCGGTTGTTTTATTGGCACGTGGGATGGCGTTAGCGGTGGACCCGCGCTTTTTTCTACACGCTGTCTATTGGTCGCGGGGGCGCGCCATGCCTGTATATGGATGGCGCGCTCGCGGCCGTGGTGGCAGTGCTTAGGACGTTGGTGGATGGTGTACATCTTGTGCACATGTGGTTGCAGTTTAGGATGGCTTACGTGTCACGTGAGTCACTTGTGGTTGGTTGTGGTAAACTAGTGTGGGACCCACAGGCTATAGCTGCGCACTATGTTCGGTCACTAAAAGGTTTTGGTACGATGCATTTGTTATACTTCCGGTCCCACAGGTAAGCAAAGATTCACCACTCGTTTTAACGGGGATAAATGTTATAAAAAGTTTGTAAAACCGTGAACTTAGCGTCCGGAACATCATGTCCGGACGTTACATGTTTTATTACGGTCACTGGGTTAACTGTTAGTTAATCATGATCTCGTTACTATAGTTAAAGTTGTGTTAAGAAACGTAGTGTAGTTAGGCCGAAGAATGTAATTATATATAGTTTGTGTAAATCTAGTAACTAGTGTAAAAATGAACCGTCCAACACTTGTAGCGTAGTTGGCTGAGGGTCTAAATTTTCCTATTGGAGGCTTGGGTTCAATTCCCACTAGCTACATTTGGAGAATATTGGTGGGGGGAAATGAGAGATGACCCGGCCATTGGCTTGGGTTCGAGTTCTGATCCCGACCGGTTTTACCGATTATTTCACTGTCGTGCCTTCGGGCAGGTGAGTGGTCGGGTTTTCCCGGGAATTGGTGGCAATTGGTGGCCCGGGTACTCTCGAGTACCTGATTCGCCAAAAGGGTGCCCGAGAGTACTCGAAAATTGATTCGTTGGCCGTTAAAAAAAGTGTAAAAATGTTTACCTTACTAGGTGATTTGAATAGATTATTAAGATAAATACAAGATAATTAGGTGGTCCTGGTTTTAAATGAACTTAGAAAATTTACTAAAATGTTTAGCTTACTAGGTGATTTGAATAGATTATTAAGATAAATACAATAGGGGTAACTTTGTAAAAATGTAACCAAGTTTGCTAACTGTTCCAATTAAGTCACTCAAACTTTTTTTGTCTCTCTAAAGTCACTCAAGTTTCATTTAGTGTTTCCAATACTATGTAATTATCAGGTTTCCAGGTTAAAGTGATGATGTGTCAGGTTTTAATATTTTTAATAAATTTTTTAAACATGTAAAATTTAAAAAAAAAATTATTTTTTTTAAATCTTAATTTATAAAACTCACCTAATAAAAATAATATCCACATAAGCATTAAAATGAAAGAAAAAAATAAAAATAAAAAAAAGAAGGTGACCTGATGACCTGGTAATTACATAATATTTAAACAACAAATGAAACTTGAATGACTTTAAAGAGACAAAAAAAGTTAGAGTGCCTTAATTAGAACACCAAGCAAACTTGATTACATTTGTGTTGCATTTCTCCAAAATAGAATATAATTAGGTGGTTTGTCAACAAAAATGTTGTTTATGGCTATTGTTATTAGTAATTATTTTCATATATAACTAGAAGTTAAGTAATGAAAATGGTAATATATGAAAATACAATGTGAATAACGTGATTGATAATTCATATTGTTAAATTAAAATAATATATAGTATTATTTTGTCATGTTAGGCCCACTGAATGAAACTACCTATGCAATTATGCATCACTTAATTTTTTACTATGTCCTGTCCTTGTTTGCTCTGCTGTAACTTATTTGGTCTGTCGATCACTAACAAAAGTGTATTTTCCATTTAAACCCGTAAACAAGCTGGCTGCACTATTTATTAGCTTCGATTAGTTTAACTTTTTATACCTTTACCTTTAAAAAAAATATGTACTTGCATCATTATACTTTAGGGGTTCAACTATTGGATAAGATATAGTTCGTGTAGTCTTATGTTAATCGTCAGTTTTGAATGTAGTGCCACGATCAATACGCTAAGAGCGAATAAAGAATATTACTTATCAAATATAAAAAGAATATTACTAGGCAACAATATGCTTGTTATAAAAGAAAATGACTACATATTTTACGGTATCAAATCAAATATAAAAAGAAGAGGTTGGTTTATTATCGGTTTGATAATTACTTTGGTTATTTATATACATGTAACCATAATTGTACCATACAAATCTTTTATCAAAATAATCGTGACCAAATCATCGGTTTTTTAGGGTTCCCTTTTTCGGTGATTCTAGTTTTCTGCTCACCCATGCTACTTGCATTTCAGGTTGTATTTGGTTAGTAGTGCCACGATTAATTCGCGAAGAGCAAATAAAGGCAATCATGACGACCCTTGTACTCATTTTCATCTTCCAATTCTTGCCCAAAGTCTACCACTCGCTCTCACTAATGAGAAGGATGGGCAAAGTCACTGGCTACATCTTCGGCACCATTTGGTGGGTTTCGCCCTTAATCTCATCGCCTACTTCATCGCTTCTCACGTAAGTGACCACTAAAATATATCTAGCGCAATGTGTCCATAACCATAATTGAAAGTCTTATGTTACGATGGTCATATGTTGTATTGTCACAGGTTGCTGGTGGTTGTTGGTATGTTTTGGCGATACAACGAGTAGTTTTGTGTCTAAAGCAACAATGTAACAAGAAAAACGCGTGCAATCTAGCTTTGTCTTGTGCGGATGAGGTTTGCTACCAGTTTTTATTACCCGAGGGGGTGTTTGGTGATCGTTGTGCTGGAAACTTAACCACGAGTTTGGTTTAAAGCCATTGTGTTTAGATGTAAATGGCCCATACCACTATGGCATTTACCGATGGGCACTTCCTGTTATATCTAGCAACTCCCTCACTGTCAAGATTCTTTATCCCATCTTTTGGGGTCTTATGAGCCTTAGTACCTTTGGAAATGATCTTGAGCCCACGAGTCATTGGGTTGAAGTGATCTTTAGTATATGTGTCGTGTTAAGCGGATTGATGTTGTTCACATTATTAATCGGTAATATTCAGGTAAACGCATACCCATCTCTCATTAATCTTGTAGGGTTCCAACCCGAATATCCAATTCACATCTCTACATGCTATTTGATATATAATTCTAACTAGCACAAATGGTTTTGCCATAATGAAAGGTGTTCTTGCATGCGGTTATGGCTAAGAAGAGGAAAATGCAATTAAGATGTCGCGATATGGAATGGTGGATGAAGAGGAGACAACTACCATCACTTCTTAGACAAAGAGTTCGCCACTACGAACGCCAAAATTGGGCGTTGATGGGAGGTGAAGATGAGATGGAGTTGATTAAAGACTTCCCTGAAGGCCTTAGACGCGATATCAAGCGTTTTCTATGCCTAGATCTGATACGGATGGTAATTCATTACTTAATATATAATGAGTTAATACATAGTATAATTTATCCTTAAAGGTCCAAATAATAATAAAAAAAAAAAAAAGTATATATCAAACGAGTTAATCGGGTTAAAATTCATTGATTATTATAAATTTGAGCTAAGTCGATTTTTTTACTTTTATAAGAACATACAAAAATCTAGTTAAAATAAGAAATGTCAAATGTTTACATATTAGCATGGTTTAAAATAAATAACCATATTATTATCTTAATCTTAAAAGTTTATAAGATGAAAAGAAAATGTGTAAGTTGATGTTACTAATCTCCTTTTATCTTCTTCAGGTACCATTCTTTTATAACTTAGACGATTTGATACTCGACAACATATGTGACCGAGTTAAACCGCTAGTGTTCTCAAAGGACGAAAAGGTATAATGTCATATTGAGAAGTTTAATAAAACTTATCTATGTGTTTGCTAATTATTCAAGTTTATCGTATCGTAGATCATACGCGAAGGTGATCCCGTTCAAAGAATGGTGTTTATAGTGCAAGGGCGCGTAAAAAGCAGCCAAAACCTAAGTAAAGGAGTTGTTGCAACGAGTATACTCGACCCGGGAGGCTACCTAGGCGACGAGCTTTTATCGTGGTGCCTCAGGAAGCCATTTATAAACCGGCTTCCGGCATCTTCGGCTACATTTACATGTATGGAGCCCACGGAAGCTTTTGGGCTAGATGCTAATAATCTTCGTTATGTGACCGAGCATTTTCGGTACAAATTTGCAAACGAAAGGTTGAAACGAACAGTGAGATATCATTCGGGCCAATTGGCGGACATGGGCCGCGGTGACCATACAAATAGGGTGGAGGCGGTACATGGAGAGGATGCGACGGTCAGTGAATCGGGTGGCGGATGAGAATGGTGGCAGCAACCGTATGCTCCGGCAATATGCTGCCATATTTATGTCAATAAGGCCTCATGATCATCTTGAATAGAGTCCATTTGTTATTCTTGAAACACCATTGTTTGTGCTTCATTTTGGTATTCGAATTAATATTTAAGAAATTGTGGAAGTGTTGCATATAATTGGAATAAAATGACCATGAGTACATATATATGATTCTGGGTAACCCGTGCGTTACGGCGGAACTAAAAATTGCATCAAAGTGTATCAATTCATTAGCATGTAAAATACATTCAAAACTTTTAGTTTAAGTGAAATATAAAAGAATACTTGTAACAACATAATATAGGTATTCTTATCTCAAATCAAGAATAATTGCATCAAACTATATGTATTCTTTAATTTTATCGTTACATTCTCATCTTTTTAAAACAATTAGTAAGATAATATGATGCACCATGAGTTGGACTTTACAAAAACGGTAACCTAAAAATTGTGTAAAATGTAAGGATTCTTTAATTAACCAAATTGCTTATTTTTTATTTATTTATTTTTTTATTTTTTTGTAACTCATAATGCCTAGTATTACTTTTAATGTTTTTTATGGTGTTATTCTAAGATTTCGCAGTAGTTGTGTGATGTTTGATCTCGGAGACTTTAAGCCTTAATCTACACCTAACATATTCATGATACCAAATGTTACCATTCGTATTTTAACTGATAGGAGTTTGATAAATTCGTACAACAAAATATGGACACATAATTATACTACGACGTAAAGAACCAGAAATTCGTGCACCAGAAGGAAATAGAAATCCATACTACGATGAAAAAGAAACAAAATCCATACCTTAGGTTTAACAAAGCAAAGCAACACAAAAATCAGTTCGTACTCCGGATCGAGTAAATGGAAATTCATTCACGTTAAATGATTTTTTCGTTTACAAAATAACTTATCATTTTCGTTAAATAAGACAACACACATGTGTATTTTTTTATGTATGCGTTGATGGTTGTATCTGTATTTGCCAATTGTAAAGTCATTGTCATTATTACAATTATTAGTATATTAATTTTGTAACACCCGCCCGATTTCGGGATGACTTGTCACTATTACAAAAATCAAAACAAAAGCGAAATTCCATAATTAATAAAAATAGTGTTTGACAAATCAAATAATGGACCTATTTACATATTTATTATAGTGTTGAACTAAGTCCTATCAATTCCTTCATCTTCCACATTCTAACCAATACATTTTTGTTTTGAACAACCAACCAACATTTTATTATCAAAAAGCTAGCAAGTAGCTAGCAAAAGTCCGAAAATACAACCCGAAAAAAACCAACAAAATAGAGAAACAGGACTCCCAAACCGAAAATTCGGAGCTATCCCATCTTCGTTGTGTCAAAACGACACCACGCATTCCATGACATATCCGACATCTTCGCCCGGTTAGTAACCCACAAGTAACTCATTACTTTTATCTCATCAACAATTTTCCGGACCGAAACCTGTTTTTGATTAAACACACGATCATTCCTCGCCCGCCAAATACTCCAAAAAGCGGTAAGAATAACCCCATAAAAAGCCTTCCTAGCACGATCACCCTGCTTAGCTATTTTATGCAATCTCAATATATCTGAAACGTGGAACAAGATAGCATTTGGCACGTTGCACCATGAAAAAACAATCTGCCAAACATCCGAAATAATCGGGCATCCAGTAAAAAGATGCTCAACCGATTCTACAGCTGAATTGCACAGGCTGCAGAGGTTCGAATCTATATGGATATGACGTCTGACCAAATCTTCCGCAGTCGGGAGTCTGTCTAAAGCAGCACGCCAAGCATAATGCCCACCTTCTTTGGAACCCATTTAGACCACTCGAAAGCCGAAACCGGTAAGTTATTGCCTGCATCAAAAATACAACGCCTCATATTCTTGACAGAGAATCCGACTTCACCCACTGCTGACCATGTCCACGTGTCAGCACCCACGGACAGCTGCACATCAGCTGCCAGCTGACACAGTTCCATCAGCTGCTGTTGTTCTTCCGGTTCTAGAATCCCACACTTCCATTCCCAGTTAAAAGCCATGGCCGGCCCTTAAGGGGTGCGGGGAGGACTCCCGGCCCGGGCCCAATTTCTCGGGGGCACATTAACCCTCCGGCAATCTAAGTTTTCTTAATAGTCATGTACTTAATTCGATGTATTTTTGTATGTTTGAGCCCGTAAAATTATTAATCGAGTATTAATCAAAGTGAAGAGTAGTTTATATAAAATAGAAAGTAAAGAAATGTTGAGAGAGGTTAAGAATTAAAGAAGATAAAATGGTTTGAGAAAAAAATTGCAGGTTTATTAATGAGTGTAGGACTAGAGCGATGAAGAAGATGAAATGAAGAAGACTCACACTTAGTTGTTTTTGTTTTTTTACCGGTTGGTTTTGACTTCCTTTTTAACTTTTTTTTTTTTTTTTATAAAACAATTTTTTGTAATTGCCAAACTTTCACCCCTTTATAATTTCACCCTTTGTGGGATTCGAACTCTCAACCTCCCCAAGAGGATTTGTTATACTACAACCTAAGTGGGAATAAAATTTGATCCATCAATTTGATATTACTTTAATCGTATCTTAAAAACTAGTTTATATTATTTATTTCGTTAAGACCTAAAGCTAAGGCTAAGGGGCACAATTTTTACAGCTCGGCCCGGGCACCTGAATTTTCAGGGCCAGCCCTGTTAAAAGCCATCGCCCCATTTAAACTCTTCAAGCGAGTATCAACAGACACAGCCTATTTGTGACATCCGTCACCCTCGTCTTTCGTCGGATTTACAAAAATAACCCTTGAAATATTTTCATTATAGTCCCTATAATTTTCGTCGTTTTTAAATTTAATTTTAGAGCGAATAAAAAAAATATTATTTATATGGATCGAGTACGGGTTTTTAATCAAATACCTATCTCGAAGCGGTTACGCAATGGATTTTATAAAAGTTTCAAATTTATAAAGTCTTAGAAAAACTTGGTTAAGTTTTTGGAGAATAAAAACTAACTTTGTTAAGTTGTTAGATCTTAAAAGAAAGAAAAGTAACCAAGGTCTATATAAAACTAACTAAGTTATAACTATGAGGGGCCAAATGTGTCAAGTCCTGAAAGTTTAAAAGAAAAAAAAACATCATAGCTGCTGTGCGCGTTTTTCCGGCCAAACCAGATTCCGGCGGCCGAATTTTATTCCGGCGAACTCGTTTAAATGCGTTTTAACGCGTTTTATCAAACTTAAATCATTGGGTTAACGTTTCTCCATCATTTTCCAACATATTTCAGTAATAAATTGTGAGTTTAAACGCGTTAATTAGTGAGTTTAATCGGCTTAAGGGTGTAACCGCCGGAACTTTAAACTTTGAGTTAATAGCACGTTTTTGTCGACCATTATATAAACCAATATCACCATTCGTTTTCTGCACTTCTAATCTTTCGGAACCCACAAAAACCTTATCAAAATCACGTCCGCAAGTCTCTGAACCATAACCATATATCGCGGCCCTTTTCCTTCGGCTTCGGCTCAAAAAAAACGCATTGTAAGTTCTATTCCATCATGCCATATTGTTTCTTGATCATTCCTTTTTGAAATCCCTCTATCACAGAGCTCTAATCATAGCTTAATCGGGTTATTAAATTTACTAGGGTTTAGGGTTATGATTTGGGGAAGAAGATGAAGTTGAGTTATAGGTTAAATATATTTTAATTCAATATTATTAAACAAAAATGGTTGTGGTGTAGTGGTTATGGTGTTTGTTGTTAGCGTGGGTACCCGGGTTCGAGTCTGAGCAACCCACAAAGTGCAGCCTTTTCTTTTTTTTTTCCTGAAATGTATATTAATTACTTATGCATTATTTTTAAATGTATATATATATATATTCATTAAAACTTAAAATATTCATAATAAATTCATCTTTTGCCCAAAAATTATGAAAATTTAGGTGTAGCTTCTTGACACCATAAAGAACATTTCCACATCTTTATTTTCTGAAAAATGTTTTATTTTTATATTTTTATTGAATTAAATTGATTTAATCATAAATAATTGATAAAAAATTCATTTTCAATGATTTTAATCTCAAATTTTTTTAGTAATTATTTCTAACCATTCTCAACTGAAATAAAAATTATTGGTCAAGAAAACATTTATTTTTATTAATTTTAACATTTTTAATCATTTAAACATGATTTAATCTCATTAAATCAGTTTTAAATATAAATAAGTTTATATAAATTATGGGAAAATTATTCTAATATGTTTACATCAGAAATCATCTATTTTCTATAAAATAAATATTTTTGGATCACGTATAGTATTATTAGTCTTATTTACGTTTAGTTAGACATAATAAAACATTTATTTATTTATACAATTTAAACATCTATTTTATAAATGTTTTTCTTATAAAATAGAAATACTCGTATGGTTTAATGTCTTAATTATTTTTGGTGAATCGTTGTGTAAATTATTTATTTATTTATTTATGACTACCGTATTATTTTAATTTAGTTAAAATAACTAACTAAATTATTTTGTCTTAATTATTTAAACATATTGTTATCTAAATATTTAATCGGTAATAATAATATTACCTAAATCATATTACAAACTTTGGCATATTATTTTTATACAACTTTACATTATTTCGACTAATCATAAAAACTCTAATTCCCCAAATCGACTTAGCAAACCCTAATGCCTTAGACCCTAGATACCTTAGACTTTGTAGACTTTACCTTACTAGTATTTATATACGTTATAGGTTGAATTCCTCGGAATTCTCACTACTTAGCTCACAACCGTTTAAGTGGATTGCGATCGCTTTCACAAACTGTGAGTATATCTTTCCCCTTTTTACTATTTTACATTTCGGGGTGACTCATGTACTTACTATCAAGTTTATATTTCCTTTTACTAAAATAGCAATTCTTATGTGTGTTTGCTTGTGTTATTTTGTGTATCTATGACCTGTCAAATCATTAACCGCTGGGCGGCCTGGCATTTCAATGAATAGTACTATGGTTTATACCCTTGTGACTCTGTTGAGAGTCCTCGTCATTGCTATGTATTGCATTACTACTAGCGCATACTATATATATCTGCTTTCTTCTCTTAGGGTTGATTTGACCCGGATATTACTTATTTCATCTTGCAAAATAACACACGAGTTGCTAAAGTTTACCTTACTATATATATCAAACGATGTACTCACCAATACATTATATGTGTTGACAAAAATTGTTTTTGTACATGTTTCAGGTGACGTTTGATGTTTCATGCTTTCACGCTTAGGCTGGACCTAGTGCTTAAATAAAAAGTTGAACATTTAATATTTATGTTTGAGATTTCTATTAAGACTCTTTGTATTTCGTTTTGAATGATGGAAGTTATTTGCTATTAATATTTACAATTTAGTCCATGTGCTATTGAACAATCGTCACTACGTGACACCTCGATGTTTCCGCCATCGGTTGGGGTGTTACAGATTGGTATCAGAGCCATGGTTATAGGGAATTAGGTTATTAGTAAATGCTTTTGACCTAGACTATAACTAAGCTACCCATTATATGCTTTCTTTTATCCTCATATTTCTTTAGATGTATTTTCTCCTTTTACTTTTCATTATACTCGTAGAAGATTTTTATTCTACAAATGGAACGAAAACACCAAGTTAGGAGTGATATCCATACCTTGGTGAATAGTTTTACTCTTTATATGTTTTATTTATTTATTTTATTTCTCTTGGAATATTTTCCTTTTGAGATAGGAGACGTCCAAATCTCAAGGAATCTATCCCTCCAAAAGAAACTTACTCACTAAGCTAGGAGTGATATCCTTATCTTAGTGACCAGTTTCACTCCATCATATTTTTACTATTTGGAAGTATATCTTTGAGTTAGGAGTGAAAATCCACATCTCAAGGATATATATATTTCCATATCTCAAGTTCCGCTAGAGTTTTGCAATTTATTTGTGACGGGGCACGTGCAATCTGGAAGGGTGAGCGCCTGTATTCTGAGTTTTCTGTCTAGGTTGGTAATTCGCATAAATCCCAATCAGACGAGGGACCCGTTTACCTACCTGGGAATTCTCGGGATGAGCATTCACTTATAGGCTAAAGTACGCCCCCACAAGTCACTAATAATATTTCAATTACTTTAGTCAGTCAACAGTTTCTTTGGAAACACTCTTATATCTCGTTTTATACTTGGTATTGTTATTCAATTGAAGTTTTATCATGATTTTCTTTATGATACTTATAATTTTTCTTATATTAATTTATAATTACTATATCTCATGTTATGTGTTACTTGTCTTGATATAAACTATGGCATTTCCAAGATTTTTGGAATCAAATCTCATAATTATTGTTCACTTTTGTAGATGTCTGATCGCGAATCTCGTAAGAGAGCCTCGAAGCGTCAGGCTAAACTGAAATCTGATCAGCGTATCGCGACCATGCTCAATGACAAGTTGGAAACACTTGTTCCTAACATCATTAATGCTATTATTCCAAACCTTAATCTGAACGGTAGCTCGAATGGGAACTCTAACGGGAATACAAATGGAAATGGTGGGGCTAGTGAGAATTAGTGCACTTTCAAGCACTTCAACTCCTGCCATCCCAACAAGTTTGATGGCACTGAGGGAGCCACTGGGTTACTTGAATGGTTCGAAAGTATGGAGAATACGTTCATTAATAGCGACTGTCCAGACAACCTGCGTGTTCGTCATGCCACGGGTGTTCTTCAAAAGAGAGCGCTCACTTGGTGGAATGGTGAAAAACATGCTCGAGGGACGGAAGCTGCTTTAGCTATGACTTGGGATGATTTCAAAATCGCCATGACCACTGAGTTCTGTCCTCGTAGTGAGATGAAGAAATTGGAAGATGAGTTCTATCACCTCAAGCAGGATAGTGGAAACAATGTTCCCTACAATAACCGTTACCACGAGTTGAGCTTACTGATTCCTCGTATGGTTACCCCGGTATCCTTGGCAATTGAGAAGTATATTGAGGGACTGCCACCTCAGATACATGATTCGGTTATGGGAAGTAAACCTGCTACTGTAGAAGATGCCATTCGTCTCGCAGCATCTCTTACTGATAAGCATGTCAAGGATGGTACTCTAACTCGAAAGGGTACTAAAAGAGCTACTGAAACCCCTGCTACTACTGAACCGTCTCAAGCGAACTCTGTCTCTACCTCTAGTTCCAATAAGAAACGAAAAGGTGGAAACCAGAACTATGCTGTTGTTACACCCCTTAACCAGGTTCCTGTTGCAAACACATCTACTGCACCTCAAACTCAAAAGGTGCAGGGAAACTATTCGGGTTCACACCCTAAATGCATTTCATGCAACTTTCACCATCCAACTACTCGACCCTGCTATAAATGTGACACTTGCGGCAAAGCAGGCCACACTGCTTCTCACTGTCGGGAAACTGGCCCTGGGAATGCTCAAAACCAGAGGACTGGTCAACCCAGAGCTTGCTATGCTTGTGGTGATCCTAACCACAGGCAAGATAGGTGTCCTCATTTAGCTGCTTTCATTCAGTCCCGTCAGCAAACCCCAGCACTTCCAGCAGCTCCAGCAGTTCCAGCAATCCAAGCAGCTCCAGCTCGTGGTCGTGCTTTCAACATCAACGCTAACCAAGATCAAGCTACCAACGACGTTGTCAATGGTACATTTCTTATTACTAACTTATATGCTTCGATTTTGATATCGGTATGGATAGGAGTTTTGTCTCATTAGAAGTTGAACCTTTACTTGCTCGTACTTGTCCTCACCATACCCATCCTTTTACTATGGAGGTTGCTAATGACAATCTTATTCTTATAAAAATTTATGATCCATAGTTGCACAACCAAAAATCTTCACTTAAAAGAAATTTCGAGACGAAATTTTCTAAAGTAGGGGAGCCTGTGACATCCGTCACCCTCGTCTTTCGTCGGATTTACAAAAATAACCCTTGAAATATTTTCATTATAGTCCCTATAATTTTCGTCGTTTTTAAATTTAATTTTAGAGCGAATAAAAAAAATATTATTTATATGGATCGAGTACGGGTTTTAATCAAATACCTATCTCGAAGCGGTTACGCAATGGATTTTATAAAAGTTTCAAATTTATAAAGTCTTAGAAAAACTTGGTTAAGTTTTTGGAGAATAAAAACTAACTTTGTTAAGTTGTTAGATCTTAAAAGAAAGAAAAGTAACCAAGGTCTATATAAAACTAACTAAGTTATAACTATGAGGGGCCAAATGTGTCAAGTCCTGAAAGTTTAAAAGAAAAAAAAACATCATAGCTGCTGTGCGCGTTTTTCCGGCCAAACCAGATTCCGGCGGCCGGAATTTTATTCCGGCGAACTCGTTTAAATGCGTTTTAACGCGTTTTATCAAACTTAAATCATTGGGTTACGTTTCTCCATCATTTTCCAACATATTTCAGTAATAAATTGTGAGTTTAACGCGTTAATTAGTGAGTTTAATCGGCTTAAGGGTGTAACCGCCGGAAACTTTAAACTTTGAGTTAATAGCACGTTTTTGTCGACCATTATATAAACCAATATCACCATTCGTTTTCTGCACTTCTAATCTTTCGGAACCCACAAAAACCTTATCAAAATCACGTCCGCAAGTCTCTGAACCATAACCATATATCGCGGCCCTTTTCCTTCGGCTTCGGCTCAAAAAAAACGCATTGTAAGTTCTATTCCATCATGCCATATTGTTTCTTGATCATTCCTTTTTGAAATCCCTCTATCACAGAGCTCTAATCATAGCTTAATCGGGTTATTAAATTTACTAGGGTTTAGGGTTATGATTTGGGGAAGAAGATGAAGTTGAGTTATAGGTTAAATATATTTTAATTCAATATTATTAAACAAAAATGGTTGTGGTGTAGTGGTTATGGGTGTTTGTTGTTAGCGTGGGTACCCCGGGTTCGAGTCTGAGCAACCCACAAAGTGCAGCCTTTTCTTTTTTTTTTTCCTGAAATGTATATTAATTACTTATGCATTATTTTTAAATGTATATATATATATATTCATTAAAACTTAAAATATTCATAATAAATTCATCTTTTGCCCAAAAATTATGAAAATTTAGGTGTAGCTTCTTGACACCATAAAGAACATTTCCACATTTTTATTTTCTGAAAAATGTTTTATTTTTATATTTTTATTGAATTAAATTGATTTAATCATAAATAATTGATAAAAAATTCATTTTCAATGATTTTAATCTCAAATTTTTTTAGTAATTATTTCTAACCATTCTCAACTGAAATAAAAATTATTGGTCAAGAAAACATTTATTTTTATTAATTTTAACATTTTTAATCATTTAAACATGATTTAATCTCATTAAATCAGTTTTAAATATAAATAAGTTTATATAAATTATGGGAAAATTATTCTAATATGTTTACATCAGAAATCATCTATTTTCTATAAAATAAATATTTTTGGATCACGTATAGTATTATTAGTCTTATTTACGTTTAGTTAGACATAATAAAACATTTATTTATTTATACAATTTAAACATCTATTTTATAAATGTTTTTCTTATAAAATAGAAATACTCGTATGGTTTAATGTCTTAATTATTTTTGGTGAATCGTTGTGTAAATTATTTATTTATTTATTTATGACTACCGTATTATTTTAAATTAGTTAAAATAACTAACTAAATTATTTTGTCTTAATTATTTAAACATATTGTTATCTAAATATTTAATCGGTAATAATAATATTACCTAAATCATATTACAAACTTTGGCATATTATTTTTATACAACTTTTACATTATTTCGACTAATCATAAAAACTCTAATTCCCCAAATCGACTTAGCAAACCCTAATGCCTTAGACCCTAGATACCTTAGACTTTGTAGACTTTACCTTACTAGTATTTATATACGTTATAGGTTGAATTCCTCGGAATTCTCACTACTTAGCTCACAACCGTTTAAGTGGATTGCGATCGCTTTCACAAACTGTGAGTATATCTTTCCCCTTTTTACTATTTTACATTTCGGGGTGACTCATGTACTTACTATCAAGTTTATATTTCCTTTTACTAAAATAGCAATTCTTATGTGTGTTTGCTTGTGTTATTTTGTGTATCTATGACCTGTCAAATCATTAACCGCTGGGCGGCCTGGCATTTCAATGAATAGTACTATGGTTTATACCCTTGTGACTCTGTTGAGAGTCCTCGTCATTGCTATGTATTGCATTACTACTAGCGCATACTGTATATATCTGCTTTCTTCTCTTAGGGTTGATTTGACCCGGATATTACTTATTTCATCTTGCAAAATAACACACGAGTTGCTAAAGTTTACCTTACTATATATATCAAACGGATGTACTCACCAATACATTATATGTGTTGACAAAAATTGTTTTTGTACATGTTTCAGGTGACGTTTGATGTTTCATGCTTTCACGCTTAGGCTGGACCTAGTGCTTAAATAAAAAGTTGAACATTTAATATTTATGTTTGAGATTTCTATTAAGACTCTTTGTATTTCGTTTTGAATGATGGAAGTTATTTGCTATTAATATTTACAATTTAGTCCATGTGCTATTGAACAATCGTCACTACGTGACACCTCGATGTTTCCGCCATCGGTTGGGGTGTTACACTATTCTTATCAAGAACATACAGCAGCGGAAATGTCTCCATTAAAGCCTCATTCCCCAACCACCAATCCTGCCAAAACAGAATAGACGCACCATTTCGCACATTTCCTTTCAAGAATTGCTTCGGGTCAATGTTCATACGATGAAATAAGCTGGGAATACTTGCAATCTGCTTCCAGACTCCACCAAGCGAAACCTTCAAGGAATGAAATTCCAGCCCCGACCGTTTGCGTGTAACGACCAAATTACCTTTCGCCACAACAATGATTGATCGGACTTGAACCACCACCACCATTTGGATAGTAGACCCAAATTAGCATCACGAAGAGAGCCTAGACCCACCCCACCATATTTTTCCGGCGCCACAACCTTTTCCCAAGCGATCCAACTCATCTTATCTATCTCATCATTACCACCCCAGAAAAAATTACGGTACAATTACTCCAAAGAATTTAAAACCTGGACCGGAGCACGGAAAAGAGAGAAAAAATAAAGTGTAAGAGAACTCAAAACCGATTTCAACAAAGTCATACTGCCACCATAAGACAAACTCTTCGCCTTCCAGCTCGACAAACGTTTCTTAACCTTTTCAATTACCGGGTCCCAACTACGAATCAAGTTCATATTGCATCCAATAGGTACTCCCAAGTGAGTAAAAGGAAAGCTACCCGGGTTACATTTTAAGACATGAGCTAAATCCACCACTTCATCCTCCTCCACCCCCACCCCGTACAAATTACTCTTATTCGGACTAATACGCAAGCCTGATAATAAGTAGAAACCCCAAAGAATACGTTTTAAATTTAAAGCGTTAACATTGGACCATTCACCATAGAAAACCACATCATCCACATATATAAAGTGAGAAACCCAGGGCCCCGTACCACCAACCTGAATGCCACGAAAGACTCCCATGGAACACGCTCTTCTAAGCATACGGGACAGCCCTTCCATGGCTAATATAAAAAGAAAAGGAGACAGGGGATCCCCTTGTCGCAGGCCGCGACGACAATAGAACTCGTGAGTGGGCGAGCCATTAACTAAAACTGATGCACGGGCATTCCGAACTATAGACAAAACCCATCCTCGCCATTTTTTAGAGAAGTTCATTTGACCCAATATGTCATCCAAATAATCCCAACAAAGAGAATCATAGGCTTTAGCTATATCAACTTTGAAAAATAACCCAGAGAACTTTGCCCTCTTTAGCCACGCAACAATCTCGTTTAGAACCAAAGGACCATCAAGAATATGCCGTTCACTAATAAAGGCAGTTTGCTCCTCAGACACTAGGTGGGCAATAACTCCTCTAAGTCTAAGAACCAAGACTTTTGAAATAACCTTATTAAGAACTCCCACAAGACTAATAGGCCGATAGTCAGACAAAGTCGCCTGATCCCGACCCTTAGGAATAAGAGCAATAAAGGCTGAAAAACATCCCTTAGAAACATAACTCCTGGAATGTATATCTGCGAACATCCTCATGAAATCCTGCTTCAAAACCGGCCAAAACTTCTTAATAAAGCACAAATTGAACCCGTCTGGGCCAAACCAATACATTTACTCTCCACATTGTAACCGATTCGTTTACTCTCTTCACATGTCCCATGATCCCATTTAGAATCTGCTAAATAAAGAAACCAAAACACAAAATAAAATACGTCTGCGCCAAAAGTTGCTTAGTAACGAAAAGAACAAAGTCACAATGCAAATTTCATAGAGTGTAACAGATGTTCAAAACAAATATGTAACAAATGTTCAAAGTTCATTCGTATAAAGCTGATAAAAATAAATATTCTGATACTAAATGAAAAGGTTTTAGTACCTTAGCTGATAAGTTTAAGCTATTCTTAAACATGTGTTTTGTACTAAATGAAACGAAAGTCGAGCGGTGTTTATCGCGACGACTACAATTTGATTCAGGATAGTTGAAGCCTTCTTGTCATGGTGCAGCGATGTTTCAAGTTTCAAGCATGATTTCTTAAGGCAACAGACAAATTGAGATGATTTTGTAGGGATTTGATGTGGGGTTTGCATGCACAAATGGGTGTTGTCGATAATCATTGGGAATTTGGAATGATCATGAACATAGAAGTATATAAATATTTCAAGAGAGGGGGTTTTTGAACTCTATATGAAATGGGTTTAGTTTATATACCATCAAAAGAAACCATGTTATAAAGGCAAACTTCTAGTTTTGGGTGAATGGCTATCAAAAGTTCAATGTTCGTAGTAAGTTCCTCTTTTTCCAAACTCACACTACTATATGCTAATCAAAACTTACACGCATATCGAAGCTTGGTCATCGTGCCAAGCCTTCATGATGAGTCTATGATGTCCTTTGTCTCATGTAAGAGGCAAAAAGATAATACTGTAACATCGCGTTATTTTTATTTTTGCATGTATTTTAAATTCTATATTAAACAAATTTCAAGTTCGCCCTTATTCGCTTCTTTTATGTTACTCATACACATTCATGACGAGTTGTCATCATAATTTACCCTATTCAATTTAGGCATCATAACAAGAAATTCATTTAGTTAAGATCTTTATATATATATATATATATATATATATATATATATATATATATATATATATTTAGGATTTGGTTCAAATGAGAACCTTTTCCCAAATTAAGAACTGAGAGAACCATTCTGGATCACAAATTTCTCTAAGGCAAAAAAAAAAAAATTTTTTTTTTTGCTTTAATCACTGCTTTATATGCAGGAATTTTTTTTTGTATTTTTTTTCAATATACACATATGTATAACTGAAATACACACATATGTATAGCTGAAAAATGCTATATGTACATATGTATAATTGCTATATACACATATGTATAACTGCTACATACATCTTCTATAATATATAAATGAAAGCTAATGAGGGACACATGTCACCTTATGAGGACTTCCTTTAAGTTTTTCCCGCTCATTTTACCGGGTCAATTAAATGGTCCATGGATACTACATCTACTATTAAATTATTTTTGTTCTTTCATGTACATGGCACATGCACTTTTCCCCATGATTTTTAAACGTTAATAACTTTTTTAAACGACATTTTTTTTTTGAAAAAAGATTACACCAAATTAACGAGCGTTTTATTATCTTTCCAACGAGTACCATAGTGCTATACAAAAAACGAAAAAAAAACGAACGTTTTATTACTAATGGGTCTGCTCTGAAGCAAACTTCTAATGGCAACAACTGTTGAGTGCAAACCACTGCTGTCATCAGAAGTTTGTTTCATCATTTGTTGCTTGCTTCATCTGTGGATAATTATCAGTGGTTTCTAATTAGCTCTTTCATTTATCAGTGGTTATCAAAGGCAGAAGCTAGGGCTGCAAACGAACCGAACGAACACGAACAAGGCCTTGTTCGTGTTCGTTTGTTAAGGAAATTATGTGTTCACAAACAGTTCATGAACACTTACCGAACGAGATTTTTTGTTCGTGCTCGTTTGTTAAGAAAACACTCGTGTTCGTGTTTGTTTGTGTTCGTTTGTTAATTTTGTTCATGAACGCACACGAACACAAACGGACATTAATGAACGTAAACAAGTGTTCATGACCGGAAATAAACACAAGGAGACACATATTAACTTTCGAATAAGATCGAATTCACATATATTAAGAAATTAACTATATCCACCCAATATAACCTAACTATACAAACATATTTAGTACTTAACATAATATTGGTAAACATAATTAAGTAGTGTCTCAAATAAACTAAGTTCGCATCTTTAACTTGAAGTCTTCATTAATTATTTATTTAAACTTGAACCCTTCATTAATGATTTATTTATAATGATTTATTTAATGATTATACTAAAAGCAGAGTTTATTCATCTCATATATACCCATATAATTACCTCACATAAAGTATTAATTTGGGTAAAAGAAATATTCATAAAAGAATATTGAAAAATATAAAAATTAAAAACTCTATTAAACTATCGAACACAAACGAACACGTTACCGAACGTTCACGAACATAAACGAACGAATGAGGCCTCTGTTCATGTTCGTTCATTTATTAAACGAACACAAACAAACTTCCCGCCGAACAGTTCATGAACTGTTCGCTGAAAGTTCAGTTCGTTTGCAGCCCTAGCAGAATCACAACCACCAATGAATGAATTTTCAGCTTTAGTTGGATTTAGTCTTCCCGTGTTTTAACATGGGATTTCAACTAGTCTATGTATAAATGAAAAAACAAAATTCAAAAAAAAAAAAATTTCTTACATAAAAATGTGCGATTAATGCAAAAAAAAAAAAAAAAAAAAATTGCCTTTATATGAAATGTGTGGCTCAGAATGGTATCCTCAGTTCTCAACTATGGGTTGGTTCTCTTAGGATCTCTACCCTATATATTTATTTTATCTTTAAAATAAAACATATATATTTTTTATAATAATACTTCTAGTTAGAAAAAAAAAAAGAAAACGAAAACATGAGTTCATTTGAAACAACAACTACAACATTCAAATTGATGCATTTCGTTTGTTTTTTTTTAATTTTTAATATTATTATTATTTTTCTTTTAAAGATATATTTACCACTTAATTCACTTCTAACCATCCAAATTAATTCATTAAAGGCCCAACCCCTTCACCTCAACTATAAATACAACACTCCCTACCTATTCTAACACTTGCTCAATCCTAAATCCTCTCTAAACCTCCTAATTCTTCAAGGAAATCCCAAGTGTGGAAGTCCACTTCTAAGTGAGTTTTCTCATAAACTCCAACTTTATTCTTCTTTCTTCACTTATTTTCTTCTTCTAACCCCTTGGAGAAACCTCTAGGACCTAACTCTTGTTTGCCATGGCAAATGAATACGAGTAGGACACCAAAATGAAGCCTCAAAGGTCGTTCATCTTTTATTGTTTTTATGCACTAGAAGGTTAGTTGAAGTGATACCAACCAAGTTCACCAACAACTTAATGTTGGATGGACTTGTGCTATGGTTAATGGTTGACAAAGGAAAGCCAAGGCTTTTCCAAACTAAGTCACCATACACTACTTTAACCCTCTAGTTATATTATGTAAATACTAAAACAAATACTTTCAAAACTCTATTAATCTATTAACTTGGAAGGTTTGTGGCTACACCCTACCTTACCAATCTCTTGACCCATCTTGTAATACGGATTAGTTCCATACAAGAAAGGGGAAATCCCGTGTCCAAGACCCATGTTTTATCTATAAACAAAGTGGTCACGACATGAAACACTCTTAAAATGGATTCACATTTCTAACTCTAACTCGTACCATCCGAATCGCCTAAATGGTGGTTTTGTGTGTAACATCCGGCAAAAATCGATGTGATTCCGTACGTAATTAGTATATGAAATTAACGGTTTAAGTGCATGTTTAAATTAATTGGATTAATTTAACTGATGACGTGGAGAATAGCAAATTCCCCATAAGATGCATAGGAATGCACACGTTTAATGATGAAGCATGATAGGATCATGTGCGAATAAACTTGTCCGGTACGGACGTTGGTGATTACCCGATAAAAATTAAATACACGAAAAGGATCCTGGACACCCAGGATATAAAATAAAGGGTATTTTCACAAAATATAATGCGTTTTCGAACTCCAAAACCATAAGTGAAAACTTTACATACAAATCTCCCGGTAACGAATAAAGTGCGCGTACCGCACTCGGTACAGGTATAACTTATAATTTCACCCAATGAAAGTCTAACTAAACAACTAACACTTAAACTAGGCTATGTTTAAGGGTTATTTGAGGTTATTATATGTCCAAAGAACGCGTAAATAAAATCCGAATAATACCCGAACGACACCCGAACGTTAAAGTATGAAGCTTATCATATTATGTACAAATATTTTGTGTTGTGGACCCCACTAAAATCCACCCAAGAACCGGCCCCAATCCTCTTCCATATCTTACTTTTGTACCATGAAATCTACGCTAGATATTGAAGAATATGGGATGGATATGGAGTGATTTTATAAGAAGATTTTATGTCCTTAAGAGATTGATACAATCTTTTTTTTTTCTTGGAAACTCACGGCTCCAAACACCATCAAGAATCCATCAAAATCCTCCCACGATCATCTAGTACACACATGTCTATAATATATGGATTTAAATCTAGTTTTCGATCTTTGTAAATCTTGGAGGATATGCAAGGATTATAAAAGATCATATGTCATAACCTTTGATCAAAACACACACACAAACCTCTTATTTTCTTCCTTGTGAGCCGTGGGTTATCAAGAGCATACACACAATTCTTTCAAGTCTAAACACTTCAAATTCCTTCACAAAACATCCATCTTCCAAACCCCCATTGTGTGTTTCAAGCTTGGAGCTTAACCACATAGGAAGAGCACACTAAACTCCATCAAAATCAAGCATTTTTAGCTTCCCTAGCCTTGTGCTAGTTGTAAGTATTCTTGATCTTGTTTTGTCTTTAAAAATTTATGTTTAATAGCTTGAAGCAAGTTGTACAAGGGGTGAACTTGAATAAGCTTTTCATAACAAAACATATGATTTTAAAGACTAAAATGGTGTTAATATAGTATGAATGGGCCAAAAATTTGGTGATGGATGTGAAGTATTCTTGTAGTTTTTATAAAGATCATGAATACTTGAAGAAAATGGTGATTTAGAGATAACTTGTTATTAGAACTTGAATGAACTTAAAAATGGTTTTAATCATCTTAACATAAAGATATAAGGTTGTTATAATGTTATTTGTGTTAGAAAATAAGTATTGTAAAATTAACATTAACAAAGTCTACAAACTTGAAAAGTATAAATTGGACTTGTTGGACAAGACACACTAATTACACTTGTTAGTAGCCTTAATAAGATGATATGAGACTATTAATAGTGTTGAAACATGAAAATAAACTAACATGACAAAAATGATCCATTAAAGTCTACTAGTTTAGTAGAAAATTGTTATTCTTGAAAGATAGAATGGAAAAATGCAACTTTTATAAGTTAAAGGACTATTTTTGTAACATTAAAAGTTGAGGGACTAAAGATGATATTTTTAGAAGCTTGTGTCTAAAAATTTATCTATGAAAAGTTTGGTGTCAAATGTGTACATAGTAATTTTCCAAGGTAGATTTGGTAAATACTAGTAATTATACACATGTATTTTGTATAAAAGTGTATTTTTATAAAATAGAGTTTTATAAAAATAAGAACTTTTCTAACATATGGATACGTATAAAAACAAAGGTTTTTATAAAAATGTTAGATAAAATAAAAGCTTGGTTGAAACTTATATAAAAATGAACACTTTTATATAAATGGGAATATAAAAGTGTTGGAGCATTTTTATACATAAGTTACCAAGTTGTGTATTAAAAATACAAAGGTATTTATAAAACTTCCAAGTAATATGTGTAGGAAATTAAAGAGGTGAATAACTTTCCTAGAGTACACATATTGGGAAACTTGGGAAAAATTAACTATATATATATATATATATATATATATATATATATATATAAGTTAAGTAATTGGACTTGGACGTGTTAACGAACTAAGACATAAAAACGGACGGACGAGAAAAGTATCATTACGTCAAGATAAGTATAGATATATTTTAAGGATTTAAAATATATGATTTGGGTGAAAAATAGATAACACTTTCCTAAGTGTTGGAAAATATTCATGGGAGAAAGTAGTAACGTAAATAATCTAACGATTAAACGTTAAACAAGTGTATGGACTTGACAAGGAATATATATATATATATATATATATATATATATATATATATATATATATATATATTCGACTCGACGAAATCTTAGTATATTTACTTAATGAGAAAGTAAATATACGGGAAGGTAAGTCGAGTCGAGTGAAGAAAACAATATATATATATATAAGTATACCAAATCGACGAGATCCTAGTATATTTACTTAATGGGAAAGTAAATATACGGTAAAGTGAGTCGGGTCGAGCGTTAAAAATATTATATCGAACGATACGATCTTAAGTATAATTATTTAATGGGAAAATAATTATACGTTAAGTGAAGTCGAGTCGAGGATAATATAATACAAGTTAAAGAAATATTAATGAGAATATAAGTAACTTGTAAGAAAGGGCAATCCATCACCAACGGACGTAGGACATATGTATAATTAAACGGGGAATTATTTGTAATGGTGGTGTTGGGAGTTGGGTGTACAACTTGCCGGAAAAACACACGCTATAGACTTGGTGACTTACACGCACTAGGACGTTCGTAGGTGCTTGACCACGGACTTGCTATTCTCTGCTATTTGATTGTAGTACATCAGGTGAGTTTCACGGCCCCATTTTAGTGTTTTAACTGGGGGAAAGATATGTTTGTCAAAAGTTATCACGTGTTGAAATGTTTTCAAAGGTTAAAATGTGATGAGTGGCATGATGAGTACTTGAGTTTTTGTTCGCCACTCGGGGTTGAGTCCTCGCTACCGTAACCATTAATTCAGGTAAATGAAATCGAAGGAATATTTGGATAGTACTATTGGTGCCTGACAAGGCCCACCTCTAATCGATAGCGTCGATTATGCATCGGCGTATGCCAGGGGTGCACATATTCTGAACTTAAGTCGTTGGGTTCCGAGAAACGAGTTGGAGCGGGGCATATTTATTAGTCTTGGTTTGGTTATGGGACTCAGGGGATTGCTCAGCATCATAGTTTGTAGGAGCTAGCTACTCCTTACAAAGGCCACAAGTTGTGCAGGTTTCGCACATGTTGTAAAAACGAAATATCAGTCGACAAGATCCTAGTATAATTATTTAATGGGAAAATAATTATACGGTAAAGTGAGTCGAGTCGATGGTTGTGAAAATGTTGTTGTTATGAAACTAAAACCTGTGAACTCACCAATATTTTATATATTGACGTCTTTTTAAACATATCTTTCAGGTAACTAAGTGCTGAATAGATATGGGGCTAGTGCGGTGAAATTCGGGATGTCGGATACTGGTCGGGGTTTCATCTATTGTTACCATCGGGTTGGAACATAAACGGAAATACCCCCACATTGAAACTTAATGTTCATTGTTTGATGTAATGCCTTGTGCAATATTGTCACGAGATACTCATTTTCGACATTCTAATAAATTAATCTTTTCTAATTAAATATAGTTTGTGTTAATCTTGACTTTGATATGCTTTCGAGCGTTGCGCCACGTGTTTCCGCCATTGGCGTGGTGTGACAAAAGTGATATCAGAGCCAAGGTTATAGCGAACTAGCATTTTTGAAAAATCTAGACTATAACCGGTTTCGGCTCGAAGACAAAGTTTTCAAAACTAAAACACAACAAAATATTTTTTTTTAGAAAAGAAAGAAATTTGTACATGGGATGTACAAGCGGAAATTCCGACCGACTAGCCATGTGTGTCAATATATGAAGTATTAGAAAATACGGGTAAGATGTTTATGTTGCATAGGAATCCGATTTTCTAAGATTAGTTAATACATATACGTAGTACGGATATTTTGCCAGTAAGGATGTTGTGTCACGCTTCACATTAGTCCGCACTCTTGCATCGATCACCGGTACCAGCAAGTAGGATAAATGATGTGGTCTACGAGGAGCTCACTCGCTTACCTGTAGACGGAATGATCGGAAGGACTAATCTCTATCGCGATAATGGATGTCGCCATGTTGTTTATGATTTGGAGGCGAAAACTAGACCAAGCCTTTTGTTGTATGAAATCTTTGTTTTGGGATCAGGAAGCTTGGAACTAGCGGGCAACAAGATTACCTGGCAACGTAAATTATCATTATGGGTGCACACGTAATAATAGTTTGAGGGTGCACGGTAACCTTGGTGGGCGCTAGAGCCGGGATTGGTGATCACTCCTTGTCTTGGTTGTTCTTGTTCTTTAGATTCAGTCTTAGTTTTTGATTGGCCAATGGGTTAAATGGGAGGTCTCGTCGATGTCCCTTGACTTCGATCCTAGCTAACCTAATGAGCTTTCTTCGACGTTACCTTTAAGGTACGAACACGGAAGAACTTGAACGTCTATTCATATAAGTAATCTGACGCAAACTCTCGCTCCAGATAGGAACGAGAGATGAAAGCTTCCTTGTTTAGGAGTTGAATGCCTCCGCCACAATTTCTTCCAAAGGAGCGGACGTACGAGAATACATGGCCTACCGAAGCAAGAAATGTCGAGTACGGTGCGTGGAAGGTTATACCCGGAACCCAGTGAAGACCGAGGGTGCGTCCCCGCTAGACCAATGCGTTTTGAGTACGGGACCCTGCGTGGATCAGATATGAGACTCGTGGTCGTGTGCTGCTGTGTTATCATGGTGAATAAGTCATGTTCGATCTAACGCATGCCCAAGTTTTCTTCAAGGGTCGAGTATTTTTCTTCTCCTGTAGGAAGACAGAATCGAAGTTGCGGGATTAGGAATGTGACACCCGGCAAACTCAGGTTAGTAACGTTGACTAAACTAGTAAGTCTACCTTAGCGAGTCATGCATATTACGTCCTTAACGGGTTCAGTCGAGTCGGCATGATGATTCTGGGAATCATCGGGAGTCGTTATGATGATCCGCGGGGTCATCGGGAGTCAGTCCATAACTACGGGTACAAGGATCGGCGATTCGTGGAATCGCCGGGTTTAATGCACACACGAGTCTCGAGTCCCGGGAATTGGTGAACGGATGTAAACGTGTTAGTTATCATGCACTATATGTTTGAAATCATTATGTGACTTATCGGTATGTGAATACGTGTTTAAATATGTTAAAATAGTGTTTAACGCGCCAAAAACCCGTTCCAGCATCACAGGGGCGATTAGGAGCTGGGAGAACCCCTAATCGCCTATATGTTCATGCGAGTAGGGAAGGTTATAGGCGATTGGGACCTAATCGCCTGATGTTATACGCGATTAGGCCCCCAATCGCGTGTAAGGTGCTGCTACTCGCGTGAACTGCAGGGCTCGGGTCAAAACACCTATAAATAGAACCCTTAACTCCCCAAACACCTCTAGAACAACCCTAGCTGCTCCCAAGTCGCCCACACACCTTAGAACACCTCTGGAACTCATTTTGCTACAAAAATCACCATCCCCAAGCTTACACACCTTTCTTTAGCAAAACCCAAGGTGTGTTCTTCATCCCTAACCTTTGTAGAGTTGTTATTTTGAGTTCCCCCAAAGTTCCAGACCTTGTTTTACCAAATGTGTCTTTAAAAACCTTTCAAAAGAGTCTTAAACCAAGTTTACACCTTAATGCTTGTTATATGTGAAGTTTACATGCATATGTTGGTCTTATTGGTGATTTTAACATGAATGTTTTCAAGATATGATTGTACTTCTGTTATGTAGAGGTTATTAGGAAGGTTGTCTTAGAATCTTAGCCATTATTGTGGTGTTTTGAAGAAAATGCATATTTTGACCCATTTGTATGTTCTTGAGGATTTAGGATGATTATGATATGATTGTTGATGCAATGTTGTTAGGATTCATGCTAGGAAGATGTTAGAACAGAGGTTTGATGATTTACATATGTGTAAAGTTTGAAATCTGGTTGTTTCCATTTAAGGAAAGATAAGGTTGGTAGAAGAAACCTAGTACTTTGCCATTTTAGGAAATAATTGCATAGAACATGCTAGATCAGTGATATGTTGGGGGTTTTTGCTTGAAATGGGTTGGTAAATGATTTAGGTTTGATATTGGGTGTTGTTGCATGTTTCGGATCTGATTTGGAGGGTTTAACGCGCGAAAACTCGTTGTACAGCAGCTGCAGGCGATTAGACATCCTAATCGCCTGAGCTGAGGGCGATTATGCAGCTTTAGGGGCGATTGGGACCCTACTCGCCTGATACATCAGGCGATTAGGCCCTAATCGCCTATAGGCTAATGCCTACTCGCGTGTAACCTTCCTAATCGCATGTACTGCTGTCGTGAACGCGTTTTGACATCTCGGAACACGATTTGACACCTAGGAACATGTTAGGAACCCCGGGATACACCCAATGACTTAGTAAGACGTGTTCGGACCCGTTTATGCGTTAATTGGACATTATGCTAGACTAGGTGAATTGTTGCGCGTGCTAAGTGTTTAATTGCATATGTTGCATGATGTCTTGCATTTATCTAACACGTGGGATGTCGGGTCACCAATGGGATGTCGGGTCTTGTCTGGCACGGTCGGTTTAACAGTTAAAGGTGTTTTCAAACGTTTATGGTCACGGTCTGGACATTCGGGGACTAGTTAGCCTGCGGGTTATTAGTCCAATACTTATACGCATCTTATGGTAGGTCGCCGCTATCTGGGGCTACCATAACATAATTACTTAACTACTTGCAAGTAACGCAAACCAAGGTGAGTTTCACAGCCCCACTTTTACCGTTTTACTTACGGGGGAGAAACATGCTACTTACTTACTTATTAAAGGTCATGTTATACTATGGTTACTTTACATATACTATGCGGCTTTTACGGAAAGTCCCAGGGGGGAAACCATGAATGTGCGGGGATGCACAACGGGGGAAATGTGGATAGATCTATTGGGCCTCACAAACCCCACTCGACGGCTGGGCCGGGCGGGTGCATATTGTCTCTTATTACTGGCTCGCCGAGGCATCGGTTATAGTCAAAACTACTGGGCAAGTCTTAACAACTTATAAACGTATAGTAATGGATTCCCAACCGCAGTAGTAAACAAACACTTAACGTCTAGCTAACGTTCTTATAACCTGGTAGTAACGGATATGATCTTTACAACTTACAGAAAACGCTTTATGAAAGAAAACCTGTGAACTCACCAGCATTATATGTTGACATTTTTGGCATGTTTTCTCAGGTCGCTGAGGTAGCGGTTATCGAACTAGGCGCACAGAGTCATGCACGGCGTCTATTATTTTGAAACATATTAAACAATGTCTTTGTAAACAATGATATGTCTTTTGGTTGTAAACAAGAATGCTTCCGCTGCTGGTTTACAGCTCAAAGCATTATATTTTGGTTTTAAATATATTCTTGAATGCATGTTTGTTGTATGTTTATTGTGATCGTTGACTGAGATCCTGGTGTGTCACGCGCCTCGCGGTAAAACCCCGCACGTGGAATTTGAGGGTGTGACAAGGAAGCTTCATCATTGTTATCCGGAAGGCTCGATAGCCCTTGTCTGAATCGACAGTATTGGTTGTCTCCATGCAGTCATGGACTGATGGTGAAATCAGCATGCCGCATTGCACATCCGCGAGTCATAGGGCTTTGCTAAACCTCAATGATGTCAAAAATTTCGGCCACTAATCACGATCGCGACATCGTTTGCCAGTGTTATGATGACGACGTATAGTGGAACAGCAAGCCCCAGTCGGTGTTTGGCTATGGACTCACTCGGAAGTGCATAAGATTAACTCATGGGAAGCCATTGCTCGATGTACTGAGTATTCAAGTATGGATTAACATACTTTGGGAATCGTAATCGTAAGGGTGTGCTCCGTAATTGTCAGATGGCGCAAGACGCTCTTCGCTGACATTGAAATCCCCCTTGAAAATCAAATGACGGACTACTGGAAGTGGTCACGTTATTCTGTTAAATTGAACATACCCATGGGACGACAGTTCCATTGCTCTTGTTGCAATAACGTTCGTCACCCTCGTCACAACGACGAGACTAATTATCTATTTGGGGCGGCAATTGACGCGAAGTGTTTTCCATCAATGCCCATAGATATGGAGACGTTGCGGTGGTTTATAAACTAAGGTTGCGAGATCCATTCGTTATGGACAATGTGACCTGTCTAATCTCTTGTCGTATTTTGATACTCTCACTGCGTGGCCTATCAGGAAGAAAGTCCACCGGCCTCGCTTGAGTGGCAGAGGGGCATTTTAGCTAATGACTAACGGTGCTAGAGCCAAGATAGCATGTAAGAAGACCCTAATGAGAAGGATGACTCGGCTGGTTTGCCAGAGTCGGTAATCGTTTTCATTTTATCGTGGTGTATCGATAAATCATGATCCTTCTACCTCTACTTGCTATTCCCGTGGTGACCACTATCTTTGATACTGAAAAGGGTGTAGGTTGGTTACTAGGACCTATAGATACTGCTTACTACACATATAATAACTACGACGAGTCTAAGACTCCAGTCGAGCCTGACGTTGTTGCTCCTGTTATTGTTCTATGGCTCAAGTGAGTCCTGTTGACGCTGTTAAGTGTGTAGCTCTTGCTGAGTTTGTTGTTGTCAGTGCTTCTGTAGCACTTATCGGGCTTGATGCTGTTGTTTTCCATGTGTGTTGTTGAGCTTATTGTTGTCGTTGTCTCTATAGTCCATGTTAGGCTTGATGTTATTTCTATGGCTCTTCTCGAGCTGATGTTGTTGATGTATTTGAGGCTCCTGCAGAGGTGAATGTCGTGAACGAAGACGTCTCTATGACCCATGCCAAGCTGCTATGACCATGTCTGTATCGCTGTGGAGTTCGTTGTTGTAATTCCATTTTCTTTGAGGCTTTCATCGACTCCCTCGTTATCATTCCTTGGGCTCTTAGCAAGCCTAACATTGTCGATGGTTCTCAAGCCTCGGTTAAGACTGTCGATGTTGCTGTTGTTATCGTTTGAGTGACTCATACCAAGCCTACAGTTTTCCTCTCTATGAACAATATCGGCTTGAGAAGTCAGCTAAGTTGTGTGGAACACGTCGTTCCCATTTAAGTTATGACGACTGATGCGCCGGCCAATCTAACCATTCCTACCATTGAGCCTATGGAACTTAGGCTCGAGGCCGAAGGTACGGATACAAATCCCACCTCCACAAGTGATCTGAGACGCATGGGGATGCGTGCTCAGCATAACGGAGCTTTCTGTTGATGTGGACTGTGGATTTTCCATATTGAGCGTCATATTGACGTGTGCATTCATGCTGCTGTGTTACCCCCAGCCATTGTGCATGCTCGCTGTTGCATTATTTTTGTTGATTGCGTATCCATGTGGTTGCGCTGCATTACCGATGATGCATTCCTGTTGTTTACTGCTCCTGCAGTAGTGAAGCCTTGCTGTCGTGTTTCTCTGTGTCATGCGGTTCCTGTTGCAGTGATGCCTTGTCGTCATGCTTCTCTGTTTTCGTGTCACTCCTGTGCGGTGTTCCCTAGGTGATGTGCTTTGTGGATGTGTTGCTGTCATTTCCGTGTTGTTTCTACTGTCGTGTTGCTAAGAGGGCGTATTGCTACAACTGTTGGATTACCCTGATGATGTGATGACCTGTCGGTTGCTTCACTATGGGTTTCCCTCGGGATGGAGACATCACCTAAACCCCTCTCTGCTGTCATTGTTCTGTTTGTTTGATTGTGTAGCGCCAACATTGAGTACTTAAGATTTCGGGTGCTCGACAGACTTTTTGGAAGTCATACTAAGACACTCTAGTCTGAGTGTTAGCCCATGTATTCCTTTGAGTCTCGTGGTTGTTTGAGTAATTGACCGAATCATGTGTCGACCCCTTGATATGCTCACGCATTTCGTGAGCGTTACATCTTCAGAATCTGATGCATTAGTGACGTCGTGTCCAGCCTTAACTTTTTACGCGCATTTTGGTCGACTAACCACACTCGGATCATGTCGGAAAGAAATCCCATGATCCACACATGCCAAGGCGAGGCTCGCCTTTGTGATAAGGGATTTCGAATACGTCTCGAACCTGAAGGTATCGAGTATTCGTGAGCAATATTATGACCCATACCTTTGGGACTAGCAGGAGTTGAAGGATTCAATTCGTTTATTGCTCATCCCAGTGGATTTGTTTGATGTCATGCATACCGACGTGTCATACTGATGATTATGGAAATACCATTATGGACCCACCCGTGGGCATGCATTGGTGAAGTCCCTGGTGCATGATCTCGGAGGTTTGGTGAAACCCTGAATCCGGAAGGGTGCTACCCTACTGTTATGAGATGGTCGATCAACTCAGCCCTTCGATTAATATTGCTATTCCTCTGATGGTGGGTTTGTCTTGTCTTGGTGTCGTTGCGTAGGTTCTTGGGATAGGGGAACCCTTTCGAGTTTGGTTCGATAGTGGTGTTCCCAGTTATCCTTAGGAAGCATTGCTCGCGTTAGAGCAAAATCCCCTGTCCTTGACAGACACTGGTGGAGACACCATAGTTATGTGAGAGGCCAGGTCAGTGCGTTTGGTACCTGACAAATCAAGATGAGCTTGAAAGATTACAAATTGCGCCCATATGTGTGACTATCCGAGTCGTTAAATGGAATGCCTTATGGAAGGCTTGAGACTATTGCTTGTGGTGCGATCTCAGTCTTTCGTTTGTTTGTTTTAAGTAACAACTTTGGGCGCAAGAAGTCGTCAAACCCAAAGGTGAAGTCTATGCCAAAGGCATGCATCGATGACTCGATTTCACCTTTTACCTTGAAAGATTCCGGAGAGATGGAAACTTCGGCAAGTGAGGGTTCCGGTTTCAGGGCTCCTTTCATTCAAATCTCTGCATGAGACCTGATAGTCAATTCAAGGGCGTGTGACCTGTATTATTCAGAATTGACTTACTGGTTGTTAATACCGATGGGACTGTCGGGGCCCATGAAGCACATATAACAGAACTAGTACTGGATACCCATGTTTTGGGTAAGCTACTGGTGTTCTGTGTACTTGTCGCAATGGGGCCCAACGTGTTGATATGTCTTAAGAAACCTTATACTCTGTTCATTGCGACAACAACTTATGATGTTTCATATATCTCTTTCCGGTATTGACCTATGTGCTGGAAGCATCTGGTCATTGGTGTTTGAGTCGACTGGTAATTCTCGAGGATTGTGGAATCGTACGGCCCGGGTGTCGTATATACACTGCTTACTGTCAGGGAACTGAAAGGTGAAAGCGATGCAAAAGCTTTCGACCCGCATCAGTCCCTACTAGATGCCCTAGTACCATTAGCCACAATTGCTCAGGTGGGAGGTAGCGATTCAGTGCCTAGAGGATTCCACGGAAATAAAGTCCCATCTTGAATATAGTTGTTCGGTCGACAAGAACCTAGTATATTTATCTTAATGGGGAGGTAAATATATGGTAAAGTGAGTCGAGCCGAAGGGTAAACAAAATGGAATACCCGACGAGGTTTCCAAGGGGACTTTTATGTGGTGCGGAATGATCACCTGTTTGACATCACCATGACACCTGAGGTGTCCCGGGGTCGGATGTGACCCAAGTGATGATTGATTGTTGTTTGGAACCCTCTCATTCCTTACTCACCTATAGCCTCGAGATGAGGCATATGGATAGCTACCTATACGCTTGGAGAGTCGTGGCTAGACATTGGATTGCCGACTTACATTATATCGGATTGTAGTAGTCACTCTACCTCAAGTTCGACAAACTTTGTACACAAGCATGGGATACTCGATTTGAGATGAGTATGGCTTGTCATTCCCGGACAAATTGAATGTACTTGACGGAATTGTTCCGTGTTGATACGATTGATGTCCGTGGCACATCGAATCCATGAGCTTCATCACCAAAATTTCCTATGTGATAGGAATTATCATCCCAGTGTTCGGGGTGTACTACTCAAAGCCCTTGGAGGGCATACATGTACATCTCCAGTACGTCGAATGACAAACGGAGATAGATACATAACCTGGTTCGAGTTATTCAAGAGATGGCCAGTAAATCTTGCTGTTTAGAGACTGCTTGGATGAGATGCGAACCTATTGAGAAGTCATACGAACAAGGCGTAGGCCTTAAGGACTTCGAACCAGTAATAGGTTTTACACTGAGAGTCATACTCTGAGAGAGTGTTGGTAGGCATAGAAATTATAGTAGTCCAAATTCTTGATACTCCAATGGCACGGAGATATCGATCAAAATTGGTCTCGTAATGATTAAGCTCGAATTATCGCAAGAGCTTAGTGGGACTCTTGATGAATCCCGCAAGTGTGGCTTGAGGAAGCATTGTCAATTCCTCGACCGACGGAAGTCCGGTTGACATTAAGCTCTACTATTCCGAGAAACCAATAGAGGTATCAAAGTGGGATTCCCAAGAGCTTAGTCGTAGTTGGACTGTGATATTGTGCTTGTTAGAGCACTAAGCGGGAACCTAGCATGAACCTGGGTTCGCTTAGGAAAAAGGAGATCTCGTGAAGCGCAAACACCCCACCATGTTCAAGGACACTATTGTAATGGATAACTTGAATTGAATTCCGGGACGGAATTTTCTTAACGAGGGGAGAATGTAACATCCGACAAAAATCGATGTGATTCCGTACGTAATTAGTATATGAAATTAACGGTTTAAGTGCATGTTTAAATTAATTAGATTAATTTAACTGATGACGTAGAGAATAGCAAATTCCCCATAAGATGCATAGGAATGCACACGTTTAATGATGAAGCATGATAGGATCATGTGTGAATGAACTTGACCGGTACGGACGTTGGTGATTACCCGATAAAAATTAAATACACGAAAAGGATCCCGGACACCCATGATATAAAATAAAGGGTATTTTCACAAAATATAATGTGTTTTGGAACTCCAAAACCATAAGTGAAAACTTTACATACAAATCTCCCGGTAACGAATAAAGTGCGCATACCGCACTCGGTACGCGTATAACTTATAATTTCACCCAACGAAAGTCTAACTAAACAACTAACACTTAAACTAGGCTATGTTTAAGGGTTATTTGAGGTTATTATATGTCCAAATAATGCGTAAATAAAATCCGAATAATACCCGAAAGACACCCGAACGTTAAAGTATGAAGCTTAACATATTATGTACAAATATTTTGTGTTGTGGACCCCACTAAAATCCACCCAAGAACCGGCCCCAATACTCTTCCATATCTTACTTTTGTACCATGAAATCTACGCTAGATATTGAAGAATATGGGATGGATATGGAGTGATTTTATAAGAAGAATTTATGTCCTTAAGAGATTGATACAATCTTTTTTTTTCTTGGAAACTCACGGCTCCAAACACCATCTAGAATCCATCACAAATCCTCCCAAGATCATCTAGTACACACATGTCTATAATATATGGATTTAAATCTAGTTTTCGATCTTTGTAAATCTTGGAGGATATGTGTTGGTGAAAACACCTTGTTAATATATTAGTTTTGTATTTATTTTAGTCTTTTATAGTGTACTTTTTGTCGGTCTTAGTTATTTAATAGTGTACATGTGTTTTGTAGGTGTTCGTGAGATATGAGCTTAATACGAAGGAAATTGATCAAGTCGAAAACACCCGATACGAGAGCATGGAGTTTTAATATAATATATAAATAATAATCAACTAATGATAATAATAATAATAATAATAATAATAATAATAATAATAATAATAATAATAATAAAACAACTTGACAAATGGGCCCAAGGCCAAAATCGTACAAGACAGGAGGTTTGCTATTTAGTTTAGGTCAGCACTTTTTGAACGAATTAATTATTTTGACGGCTCCCATATTGAAGCAAGGAGGACGCACAACAAGAACAAGAGATTCGATCTTGGAGGTCTACATAATTTTGGAGAGACATACATCGCATATGATTTTTTTTTGAGGACAACAAGTTTATTACGCATATTATTAGAGGTTGTTATTTTTGAGGGCTGCCACACAAAGAAGACTTGAAGGGTATCGCATATGCACATGGTAGGTCATTTAAAGATGAAGATGGAAGCCATGACAATCATGAGCGGCTAAACCCTTGGTGACTTTCCCCGGGTGAACGGTTTTTAGTATTTTTTTTCATTAGACTAAGTTTATTTATGTTTGAACTGGTATATCTTGACCATTTGTGTTTGAGTTGTTGAAACGTTTATTTATATTTGAATTGTTTATCTTTTACCAAACGTATTGGCAATTTCTTGCATTGTTAGCGGGGTGGTAATTGGTGGGTAATTGATATTTTTGAGCGGACAATTAGGTTGTACGGTTATTATTAAAAACTGTCCTTAGTTGTTAATTCAACTCATAAATCACGAGGCCATGTCTATGTGGTGTTCTAATAATTAAACTAAGTTTATGTTAAAGTCTATACCTGGATCCCGGGTGGAAGTTACTTTTGGGTTTAGCCGCTCATGATTGTCATGGCTTCCATCTTCATCTTTAAATGACCTACCATGTGCATATGCGATACCCTTCAAGTCTTCTTTGTGTGGCAGCCCTCAAAAATAACCTCTAATAATATGCGTAATAAACTTGTTGTCCTCAAAAAAAAAAAATCATATGCGATGTATGTCTCTCCAAAATTATGTAGACCTCCAAGATCGAATCTCTTGTTCTTGTTGTGCGTCCTCCTTGCTTCAATATGGGAGCCGTCAAAATAATTAATTCGTTCAAAAAGTGCTGACCTAAACTAAATAGCAAACCTCCTGTCTTGTACGATTTTGGCCTTGGGCCCATTTGTCAAGTTGTTTATTATTATTATTATTATTATTATTATTATTATTATTATAACCTATTATCATTAGTTGATTATTATTTATATATTATATTAAAACTCCATGCTCTCGTATCGGGTGTTTTCGACTTGATCAATTTCCTTCGTATTAAGCTCATATCTCACGAACACCTACAAAACACATGTACACTATTAAATAACTAAGACCGACAAAAAGTACACTATAAAAGACTAAAATAAATACAAAACTAATATATTAACAAGGTGTTTTCACCAACACATCAATATGCAAGGATTATAAAAGATCATATGTCATAACCTTTGATCAAAACACACACACAAACCTCTTATTTTATTCCTTGTGAGTCGTGGGTTATCAAGAGCATACACACACTTCTTTCAAGTCTAAACACTTCAAATTCCTTCACAAAACATCCATCTTCCAAACCCCCATTGTGTGTTTCAAGCTTGGAGCTTAACCACATAGGAAGAGCACACTAAACTCCATCAAAATCAAGCATTTTTAGCTTCCCTAGCCTTGTGCTAGTTGTAAGTATTCTTGATCTTGTTTTGTCTTTAAAAATTTATGTTTAATAGCTTGAAGCAAGTTGTACAAGGGGTGAACTTTAATAAGCTTTTCATAACAAAACATATGATTTTAAAGACTAAAATGGTGTTAATATAGTGTGAATGGGCCGAAAATTTGGTGATGGATGTGAAGTATTCTTGTAGTTTTTATAAAGATCATGAATACTTGAAGAAAATGGTGATTTAGAGATAACTTGTTATTAGAACTTGAATGAACTTAAAAATGATTTTAATCATCTTAACATAAAGATATAAGGCTTGTTATAATGTTATTTTTGTTAGAAAATAAGTATTGTAAAATTAACATTAACAAAGTCTACAAACTTGAAAAGTATAAATTGGACTTGTTGGACAAGACACACTAATTACACTTATTAGTAGCCTTAATAAGATGATATGAGACTATTAAAAGTGTTGAAACATGAAAATAAACTAACATGACAAAAATGATCCATTAAATTCTACTAGTTTAGTAGAAAATTGTTATTCTTGAAAGATAGAATGGAAAAATGCAACTTTTATAAGTTAAAGGACTATTTTTGTAACATTAAAAGTTGAGGGACTAAAGATGATATTTTTAGAAGCTTGTGTCTAAAAATTTATCTATGAAAAGTCTGGTGTCAAATGTGTACATAGTAATTTTCCAAGGTAGACTTGGTAAATACTAGTAATTATACACATGTATTTTGTATAAAAGTGTATTTTTATAAAATAGAGTTTTATAAAAATAAGAACTTTTCTAACATATGGATACGTATAAAAACAAAGGTTTTTATAAAAATGTTAGATAAAATAAAAGCTTGGTGGAAACTTATATGAAAATGAACACTTTTATATAAATGGGAATATAAAAGTGTTGGAGCATTTTTATACATAAGTTACCAAGTTGTGTATTAAAAATACAAAGGTATTTATAAAACTTCCAAGTAATATGTGTAGGAAATTAAAGAGGTGAATAACTTTCCTAGAGTACACATATTAGGAAACTTTGGAAAAATTAACTATATATATTTATAAGTTAAGTAATTGGACTTGGACGTGTTAACGAACTAAGACATAAAAACGGACGGACGAGAAAAGTATCATTACGTCAAGATAGGTATAAATATATTTTAAGGATTTAAAATATATGATTTGGGTGAAAAATAGATAACACTTTCCTAAGTGTTGGAAAATATTCATGGGAGAAATTAGTAACGTAAATAATCTAACGATTAAACGTTAAACAAGTGTATGGACTTGACAAGGAATATATATATATATATATATATATATATATTCGACTCGATGAAATCTTAGTATATTTACTTAATGGAAAGTAAATATACGAGAAGGTAAGTCGAGTCGAGTGAAGAAAACAATATATATATATATATATATATATATATATATATAAGTTTACCGAATCGACGAGATCCTAGTATATTTACTTAATGGGAAAGTAAATATACGGTAAAGTGAGTCGGGTCGAGCGTTAAAAATATTATATCGAACGATACGATCTTAAGTATAATTATTTAATGGGAAAATAAAAGTGTTGGAGCATTTTTATACATAAGTTACCAAGTTGTGTATTAAAAATACAAAGGTATTTATAAAACTTCCAAGTAATATGTGTAGGAAATTAAAGAGGTGAATAACTTTCCTAGAGTACACATATTAGGAAAGTTGGGAAAAATTAACTATATATATTTATAAGTTAAGTAATTGGACTTGGACGTGTTAACGAACTAAGACATAAAAACGGACGGACGAGAAAAGTATCATTACGTCAAGATAGGTATAAATACATTTTAAGGATTTAAAATATATGATTTGGGTGAAAAATAGATAACACTTTCCTAAGTGTTGGAAAATATTCATGGGAGAAAGTAGTAACGTAAATAATCTAACGATTAAACGTTAAACAAGTGTATGGACTTGACAAGGAATATATATATATATATATTCGACTCGACGAAATCTTAGTATATTTACTTAATGGGAAAGTAAATATACGGGAAGGTAAGTCGAGTCGAGTGAAGAAAACAATATATATATATATATATATATATATATATAAGTTTACCGAATCGACGAGATCCTAGTATATTTACTTAATGGGAAAGTAAATATACGGTAAAGTGAGTCGGGTCGAGCGTTAAAAATATTATATCGAACGATACGATCTTAAGTATAATTATTTGATGGGAAAATAATTATACGTTACGTGAAGTCGAGTCGAGGATAATATAATACAAGTTAAAGAAATATTAATGAGAATATAAGTAACTTGTAAGAAAGGGCAATCCATCACCAACGGACCTAGGACATATGTTTAATTAAACGGGGAATTATATGTAAATGGTGGTGTTGGGAGTTGGGTGTACAACTTGCCGGAAAAACACACGCTATAGACTTGGTGACTTACACGCACTAGGACGTTCGTAGGTGCTTGACCACGGACTTGCTATTCTCTGCTATTTGATTGTACGTTGTACATCAGGTGAGTTTCACGGCCCCATTTTACTGTTTTAACTGGGGGAAAGATATGTTTGTCAAAAGTTATCACATGTTGAAATGTTTTCAAAGGTTAAAATGTGATGAGTGGCATGATGAGTACTTGAGTTTTTGTTCGCCACTCGGGGTTGATTCCTCGCTACCGTAACCATTAATTCAGGTAAATGAAACCGAAGGAATATTTGGATAGTACTATTGGTGCCTGACAAGGCCCACCCCTAATCGATAGCGTCGATTATGCATCGGCGTATGCCAGGGGTGCACGTATTCTGAACTTAAGTCGTTGGGTTCCGAGAAACGACTTGGAGCGGGGCATATTTATTAGTCTTGGTTTGGTTATGGGACTCACGGGATTGCTCATCATCATAGTTTGTAGGAGCTAGCTACTCCTTACAAAGGCCACAAGTTGTGCAGGTTTCGCACATGTTGTAAAAACGAAATATCGGTCGACAAGATCCTAGTATAATTATTTAATGGGAAAATAATTATACGGTAAAGTGAGTCGAGTCGATGGTTGTGAAAATGTTGTTGTTATGAAACTAAAACCTGTGAACTCACCAATATTTTATATATTGACGTCTTTTTAAACATATCTTTCAGGTAACTAAGTGCTGAATAGATATGGGGCTAGTGCGGTGAAATTCGGGATGTCGGATACTGGTCGGGGTTTCATCTATTGTTACCATCGGGTTGGAACATAAACGGAAATACCCCCACATTGAAACTTAATGTTCATTGTTTTATGTAATGCCTTGTGCAATATTGTAACGAGATACTCATTTTCGACATTCTAATAAATTAATCTTTTCTAATTAAATATAGTTTGTGTTAATCTTGACTTTGATATGCTTTCGAGCGTTGAGCCACGTGTTTCCGCCATTGGTGTGGTGTGACATTGTGCTTGGTTATTAACTTTAGCTCTTGACCATCTGAATCATCTTAAAGATGATTTGTGTTTTGGTTCACCTTAAAGGCATGCATGATACTCTTGAACTTATTAAAACAACCCTCGAATCTAAAACTCATTCCTTTCTATCTCTAGATAATCGGAGCTAAAGTTTCTCTTAAGACCCGTTTCGGGAACTTAACAAACGTACCCTAAGGTGAGTTTATACTTGTCCCCTTTTTACTCTTTAACACTTTTGGGGCTCAACATGTATCCTATGCAAACATACACTAAACACTTTCATACTCACATGCTCAATCTACTAAACATGCTTATAAACTATGCCATGCTAGAATTTAGACTTTACATACAAATGCCGCTTAGCATACAACCCCCTTAACATGTATAACGCTATAGGAATAGCACCCCGCCCCCTAACTGGATCATGTTAAGTTTTACCGGCCTATCACTTCGGTGTTAGGTCAAGCAGTGCAAACATGTGTTGATTATGCCTTTTGTATGATTCTATGTGTGCAAAGCTATAGCATGACGATTTGAGTAAAATATTTTAATACTATGTATGTAAACCAAAACTAGTATGCTCACCAATACTTTATGTGTTGATGGATATTTTATACATGTTGCAGAAAATATTTGATGTGATGTCTCAAGAAATCTTGTAGGGATGGACTTAGAAACGCACCAATTTTATTATCATTATGTCGTTTGTTGTATTTCCTTTTCTTGAACAATTTGTATTTCCAACTTTGAATGCTATGAAATGAAATTTCCTTAAATCAATTTGTCACAATTCTAGTATCATGAAGTCTTTGAACAATCTATCACAAGTCGCGCCTCGATGTATTCCGCCATCGGTTGGGGTGTGACAGATTGGTATCAGAGCCATGACTATAGGGAATTAGGAAAAATTGCCATGTTTGACCTAGACTATAGTTAGGAACCTTGTGTTGACCATTCTTTTATCATGCTAAATATACTTGTTCTTCCTAAATTGCTTCTACCCTAATCTCTTGGACTATAAAAGTTTACCCTCTTTATAGTGGATTTTCTTTCTACACTCGAAGACACTCTTATACTACAAACGAAAGGAAGTCACCGAAATAGGCGTGAAACCCTCACTTTGGTGACAACTTTCAATCCGCGTCATTCTTTTTGTGTTTTTGAAACTACACCAAGAGAGGGGTGAATTCCTTTCCTTGGTGGAAATTTCACAACTTCTCATTCTAGTGGAAACTTACCAATTGAGTGTTGGAATTAATTTTCCTACTTCGTTGGACAAGTGCAAAAACCACACTCAAGAAACGACATCGCTAAGATAGGAGTGAAATCCATAACTTAGAGACTAGTTTCAATCCTTGATGTTTTTCAATCTCGCCAAAGCCTCAAATTTACTAATGACAAGGAACATGTAGTAACTAAAAGGGTGAATACCGTTAACCGAAAGTTTCCACCTATTAGGCCAAAGCATGTTTCCAAATTCAAAGGTAAATTCGAATTACTTTGGTTAGTCTTAGTTCCATTCCGGAACACTCCAATTGTTATTAAACAAGCCTTTCTTTTTATGCAAATACTACTTTCTATGTTGTTTTCATGCTATATTTTCGATATATATTTGATTTACTTACTCTCTTACAATCTCAAGACTCGCATTACAAGCTACTCTCGCAATCTCTAAACAATACTAATAATCGCGAACCAACATAAATCAAAACTCCTTCATGTTAACTAAGTGCACTATACTTTCTTATACTTGTGTGCTATGCTTTATGAACAATGTGAAACTTCATGCTACTTGAACTACTTGACATTATTTGTTTTATATGCTAAATACATTGTTAAAAACGAAACAAAATGCAATCTTTATACAAACAAACCATTGATCAAAGCTCATAGTCCTTTTTCTTATTCAATAGATGTCTTCCATGTCAAACCGTATGTCAAGCAAGAACTCTAAGCAAAGCACCAACAATAAAATGCTATCTTTCATGGCCAAGCAAATGGCTAAGGTCATACCCGATGTGGTTAGCAAAATCCAAGCCTCTGTAAGTCCTCACGGTTCAGTTGACTCAAAAGCTGAATCCTCCAAAACTACCTCCTTCACCTTTAAGCAATTCAACCTACATCGACCCGACTCTTTCATGGGAAACGATGGTGCTACTGCTATGCTCGAATGGTTCAACCACATCGAGCTAGTTTTCATCAATAGCGAATTCCCTGAGGATCTCTGCACTCATAACACCACTAGTGTCTTCAAATCAAGGGCACTCGAGTGGTGGAAAAGCGAGAGAGCCACCCGTGGGAACGAAGCTGCTTTAGCTCTACCGTGGGAGGAACTCAAGCAACTCATGATTGAGGAGTTCTGCCCCGCGCAAGAGATTGAGCAACTCGAAGATGAGTTTTGGAAACTCAAGCAAAACAGTGGTGATAACCCAACCTATACCAATCGTTTCAAGCAACTCCTTGTCCTTGTACCTCACCAATTCAACACCACTAAAAGAATCATAGCTAGGTATCTCAAAGGCCTCCCAACGAGTGTTCGTGATATCGTTGAAGGAGCCGAACCCACCACCCCAAAAAAAGCCATTCGTTTAGCTTCCAAAATCTCGGATAACCAAGTGAAAGATGGAACCTTAACTATCCCAAACACCATCAAAACCGTCAACCAAACCACCACTATTCCCACTGAGAAACCAAAAGAAACCAAAACCCCATCGGCCAACAACAATAACCGAAAACGCAAGTCCGAAACCAAAACTATGCCGTTACCACTCCATCAACCGAAGCTCAAGCTCCAGCTCCACTCAATCAAGTGCCTGCCAGGAAACTTTACATCGGAACACACCTAAAGTGTACCACATGTAACTTTCACGACCCAAAATCCTCTGCTTGCCGTTTCTGCATAACCTGTAACCGTTATGGACACCTCCCCTTAGCTTGCAAGGTTGGCTCTAGATCCCAAAACAACGCGCCTCAAGCTGTAACCGTTATGGACACCTCCCCTTAGTGGTGATCCTAACCACTTCGCCCCGCAGTGCAACCGCAACAACCCAGTTCCAACTCAAGCTTAGGCTCAATCTCAAGCACCAAGGGGCCACGCTTTCAACATCAATGCGGCCCAAGCTCAAAATGAAAACGATGTGGTGAACGGTACGTTCCTTGTTAATGGGTCTTATGCTTCTATACTTTTTGATACTGGTGCAGATAAGAATTTCGTCTTTTTGGAATTTGAACCTTTACTTGCTTGTGCACGATCTAAATTATCGAAACCCTTCACTGTCGAAGTCGCAAATGGTGAACCCGTCTCTATCGACTTCATTGTCAAAAATTGCACTTTAAGTCTTAATGATCATGATTTCTCCATAGATCTAAATCCTATGCAATTGGGAAGCTTTGACATCATAGTAGGCATGGATTGGCTTGCAAAACATCGTGCCGAAGTTGTTTGTTTTGAAAATTTTATCCGTATACCACTTCCTAGTGGTGACCCTTTACAAATCTATGGTGAGAAACCCACAAAAGGACTCAAGCTCATGTCTTGTACCAAAGCTCGAAAGTATCCCCACAAGGAATACATGGCATTTCTAGCTCACGTGGTAACAACCAATGACAAGGAAAAAGGCATAAAGGATATACCTGTCGTTTGTGACTTTTCCGAAGTTTTTCCCGAAGATCTACCCGGTCTTCCTCCCGCTCGTTCTGTTGAATTTCGTATTGATCTCCTACCCGGTGCTACACCTGTTGCAAAATCTTCATATCGTCTTTCACCTTCCAAAATGCAAGAACTTGCTAGTCAACTCTAAGAATTGCTCGAAAAAGGCTTCATACGTCCGAGTACTTCTCCATGGGGTGCTCCTGTTTTGTTTGTTAAAAAGAAGGACAGATCTTTTTGTATGTGTATCGACTATCGTGAGCTTAACAAACTCACTGTAAAAAACCAATACCCTCTTCCACACGTTGATGACCTCTTTGACCAGCTCCAAGGAGCTACTTGTTTCTCAAAAATCGATCTTCGTTCGGGATACCATCAACTCCGAAACCATGATGAAGATATTCCAAAGACCGCCTTTCGCATGAGATATGGTCACTACGAGTTCATGGTGATGCCTTTTGGTTTAACCAACGCGCCCGCAGTGTTCATGGACCTAATGAATCGTGTGTGCAAACCTTATTTGGATCGTTTTGTGATTGTGTTCATTGATGACATTTTGATCTATTCCAAATCCGAAGCCGACCATAAGCGACATCTCCGTTTGATTTTGGAACTTTTATGAGCCGAACGACTTTATGCTAAGTTCTCTAAATATGAATTTTGGTTAAAAGAAGTTCAATTCCTTGGGCACGTTGTAAACGAAAAGGGTATTCATGTTGATCCTACCAAAATCGAAGCTGTTAAAAATTGGATTGCACCAAAATCTCCCACCGAAGTTCGTTCTTTAATTGGATTGGTGGGATACTACCGTCGGTTCATCTCCAACTTCTCCAAAATTGCTACACCACTCACCGCTTTGACCCAAAAATCCAAACCTTTTGTTTGGGGTTCCAAACAAGAAGAAGCCTTTCAAACCCTCAAGAATATGCTTTGTAAGGCTCCTATTCTAGCTCTTCCCGAAGGAAATGACGATTTCGTGGTCTATTGTGATGCATCGAACCAAGGTCTTGGTTGCGTTCTTATGCAACGAGGCAAAGTCATCGCCTATGCATCAAGGCAACTCAAAATCCATGAAAAGAACTTGACCACTCATGATCTCGAACTTGGTGCTGTTGTTTTTGCCCTAAAAATCTGGAGACACTACGTTTATTGAACAAAATGTGTTGTCTTTACCGACCACGAAAGCCTCTAACACATTTTTAATCAAAAGGATCTTAACATGCGGCAACGACGATGGGTCGAACTGTTAAACGACTATGACTGTGAAATTCGCTATCATCCCACTAAAGCGAATGTAGTAGCTGATGCTCTTAGTCGAAAGAGTCACGCAGTTCTGTGCAACATCCGAGAAACCGACCATCTTCGTAGCTCTCAATTTCAAAATGATCTCTTCAATCGTATTCGAGACGCTCAACATACATCGGTCAATGAAAATACTCTATACGAAGAAATGTCTTGTGGTGCCGAATTACACTTAGAGTCCAAGGCAAATGGAATTATTTATTATCTTGATCGTATTTGGATTCCCAATCGTGATGACCTTCGTGCTCTTGTAATGAACGAAGAACACAATTCCCGATACTCCATTCATCTCGGTGCGGATAAAATGTATCAAGATCTCCGTTGCAATTATTGGTGGCCCGGTATGAAAATGACATTGCTCTCTTTGTGTCCAAATGTCTCACTTGTTCCAAAGTAAAAGTCGAGCACCAACGTCCATCAGGTTTGCTCGAACAGCCCGAAGTCCCCATGTAGAAATGGGAAAGCATTGCTATGGATTTCATTAGCAAGATCCCCCGAACATCATCCGGTCATGATAGCATATGGGTGATCATTGATCGTTTAACCAAGTTGGCTCACTACTTTCCCATTCGTGAAGATTACAAAGTTGAAAAGCTAGCCCATATCTACACCAAGGAAATCATTTGTCGTCATGGTATTCCTTTTGACATCATCTCAGACCATGATGGTCGATTTACCTCCCGTCTTTGGGAAACATTTGAGGCTGCCACGGGAACTCAGCTTAATCTTAGCACAACATTTCATCCTCAATCTGATGGTCAAACTGAACGTACAATCTAGACTCTTGAGGACATGCTTCGATCTTGTGTAATCAATTTCGATGGAAATTGGGATGCACATCTACCATTGATCGAGTTCTTGTACAATAATATTTACCATACCAGCATCCAAATGGCTCCATTCGAAGCTCTCTATGGCCGAAAGTGTCGTTCTCTCATATGTTGGCACGAGATTGGTGAAGCACACTTCACCGGTCCCGAAATCATTCAAGAAACGACCAGCAAAATCATTCAGATCCGTGAAAATCTCTTAGCTGCTCGAAGTCGGCAGAAAAGCTATGTTGACAAGCGGCGAAAGCCCCTTGAATTTAATGTCTGTGATCAGGTACTCCTCAAGGTATCTCCCTGGAGAGGAGTAGTCAGGTTTGGAAAGAAAGGAAAGTTGGCTACATGTTATGTTGGACCATTCACGATCATTGAGCGAAGCGGGAAAGTAGCTTACAAGCTCGAGTTACCCCAAGAACTCAACAATGTTCATCCCACCTTTTATGTTTCAAATTTGAAGAAATGCTTAGCCGAAGGGAACATACATATTCCTCTTGACGATGTACGAATCGACGAGACCATGCATTTCATAGAGAAACCAGTGGAAATTACGGATCGTGACGTCAAGCAACTCAAGCGAAAACGTATCCCATTGGTCAAAGTTCGTTGGGAATCAAAGAACGGACCCGAATTCACTTGGGAACATGAAGAGCAAATGAAGAAAAAGTATCCATATCTCTTCGGTCAAGCCACCTAATTAAACTTCGAGACTAAATTTTCTAAAATAGGGGAGACTGTAACATCGCGTTATTTTTACTTTTGCATGTATTTTAAATTCTATATTAAACAAATTTCAAGTTCGCCCTTATTCGCTTCTTGTATGTTACTCCTACCCATTCATGACGAGTCGTCATTATATTTTACCCTATTTAATTTAAGCGTCATAACAAGAAATTCATTTAGTTAAGATCTTAATATATATATATATATATATATATATTATCTTTAAAATAAAACATATATATTTTTATAATAATACTTCTAGTTAGAAAAAAAGAAAAAAAAAACGAAAACATGAGTTCATTTGAAACAACAACTACAACATTTAAATTGATACATTCCGTTTGTTTTTTTTAATTTTTAATATTATTATTATTTTTCCTTTTAAAGATATATTTACCACTTAATTCACTTCTAACCACCCTAATTAATTCATTAAATACCCAACCCCTTCACCCCCAACTATAAATACACCACTCCATACCCATTTTAACACTTGCTCAATCCTAAATCCTCTCTAAACCTTCTAATTCTTCAAGGAAATCCCAAGTGTGGAAGTCCACTTCTAAGTGAGTTTTCTCATAAATTCCAACTTTATTCTTCTTTCTTCACTTATTTTCTTCTTCTAACCCCTTGGAGAAACCTCTAGGACCTAACTCTTGTTTGCTATGGCAAATGAATACGAGTAGGACACCAAAATGAGGCCTCAAAGGTGGTTCATCTTCTATTGTTTTTATGCACTAGAAGGTTAGTTGAAGTGATACCAACCAAGTTCACCAACAACTTAATGTTGGATGGACTTGTGCTATGGTTAATGGTTGACAAAGGAAAGCCAATGCTCTTCCAAACTAAGTCACCATACACTACTTTAACCCTTTAGTTATATTATGTAAATACTAAAACCTATACTTTCAAAACTCTATTAATCTATTAACTTGGAAGGTTTGTGGTTACACCCTACCTTACCAATCTCTTGACCCATCTTGTAATACGGATCGGTTCCATACAAGAAAGGGGAAATCCCGTGTCCAAGACCCATGTTTTATCTATAAACAAAGTGGTCACGACATGAAACACTCTTAAAATGGATTCACATTCCTAACTCTAACGCGTACCATCCAAATCGCCTACATGGTGGTTTTGTGCTTGCTTATTAACTTTAGCTCTTGACCATCTAAATCATCTTAAAGATGATTTGTGTTTTTGTTCGCCTTAAAGGCATGCATGATACTCTTGAACTTATTAAAACAACCCTCGAATCTAAAACTCATTCCTTTCCAACTCTAGTTAATCGGAGCTAAAGTTTCTCTCAAGACCCGTTTCGGGAACTTAACAAACGCACCCTAAGGTGAGTTCATACTTGTTCCCTTTTTACTCTTTAACACTTTTGGGGCTCAACATGTATCCTATGCAAGCATACACTAAACACTTTCATACTCACATGCTCAATCTACTAAACATGCTTATAAACTATGCCATGCTAGAATTTAGACTTTACATACAAATGCCGCTTAGCATACAACCCCCTTAACATGTATAGCACTATAGGAGTAGCACCCCGCCCCCTAACTGGGTCATGTTAAGTTATACCGGCCTATCACTTTGGTGTTAGGTCAAGCAGTGCAAACATGTGTTGATTATGCCTTTTGTATGATTCTATGTGTGCAAAGCTATAGCATGACGATTTGAGTAAAACATTTTAATACTATGTATGTAAATCAAAACTAGTATGCTCACCAATACTTTATGTGTTGACGGATATTTTATACATGTTGCAGGAAATATTTGATGCGATGTCGCAAGAAATCTTGTAGGGATGGACTTAGAAACGCACCAAATTTTTTTTTCATTATGTTGTTTGTTATATTTCATTTTCTTGAACAATTTGTATTTCCAACTTTGAATGCTATGAAATGAAATTTCCTTAAATCAATTTGTCACAATTCTAGTATCATGAAGTCTTTGAACAATCTATCACATGTCGCGCCTCGATGTATTCCGCCATAGGTTGGGGTGTGACATATGACACGTGCACTACTCTTGTTTGCATTTATCATCACATATTTTTTTTTGTTGCTTTGTTTTTAGTACTGTTGTGCTCCCGCCACAACGCGCGTGCACCCCACATGAAGAATATAATTAATAATTTCTTCAAATTAAATTTCCATTCACTATTCTAAATTTTCAACAATTCCTTATGTTTTATCGTCATATAACTATTAAAAGATAATTGATACTCTTAACAACTTTGTATTTAACTTGTCAGATGTTTAGTAGTTAAGTTATTAGTTACTAATAATTTATTAAAATTGTCATAAAATTATAAATATGTAGATCAAACACTACAATTATTTTAGCGAGAATTATAACATTAAAACTACCTTATTCTATACTAAACGTTATACCAAAACATTATTCGATTTAGATGTAGCATTATTAACTTTACAAAATTTTAACTTTTATAGACTATATTATTATTATTCTATATAAAAAATTATACCAAAACATGTAGCATTATAAATTGTTTTTATATGTTTTCTATTTAATGTCTTCAAAGTAATTGTAGTGAGATATGATAGATAACTCTAACTTCTTGACTCTTGACTTCCTTTCAATTAAATATGCAAATACGGATTTACCCTTTTACAAATGCATCGAATTAAACTTGTAATTTCTTAATTTTTCTAGGTATCCTTCCCTCATGCTTTATAATATAGTATAGATAGAGTTTAAAGTTTAAACACATACTCGTAACTCATCAACGTTTTATATAATTATATCATTTTATAAAATTTTACAAAAATGTATTAATGTTTATATTAGAAAAAAAAACTACAAGGTATACTATATATATTTTTGAATGGCGAACACATCGGCCGTAAATTCTACTACTAAAATTCATCTAAGACCATGTGTAGTGGTGAGTGAAATTTGGTGGGTGAAATTGAGCGTTTTTCGACATGTGGTATGTGGGTCCAGTAGGGGGTGAAGAGGGCTTGAAATCTAAAAGCGGTGTAATGGTGTTGTGAAAGGGGCTTAAAATCAAGGTTGAGGTGAATTATTTTTTTTTTTAATTTTGAATGGTCACCTCCACTTGTCATGCCCCCATTGGACCATTCCATTTTTTACCTACGCAAAAATTTTCACGTGCCCCCGGTTAGCGCTCCTTTGGCTTGAAGGGGTGGTGTTTCTATGCGAATTGGGTGCCAAAAACTCACTTTAATGCCCCATTAACTAACCATTACATATGGTCTAATGCCTTGATTCGAACGTGCACCATGTTAATAGGGCTAAACAGTTGATGTCAGTCACTGGATCAAGAGAACATCGGCTACAAAATAAATTTTATACCTCTAAATATTGTTTAGTTTAAGTAGATATAGTTACATTTTATTTTATATATAAGTCGGTGGACCACACGAAGCGAAAACAGAAAAAGGCAAAAATGACAAAACGACAAACACAACCCTTAACTTTTAAAATTGACCTTTACAACCATACACTTTTTAAAAACTTTTCAAATTTACCCACTGTATTTTCTTTACTAATTTTAAAAGAAAAAAAGTGTTCTCACATGATTATTGTTGTGTATTTGTCGATATAAATTAATGTTTTGACGTAAAGTTATTTTTGTGTACGTTTTCGGTTGGTTTACGTTTTGTCATACGTGTTGGTATAAAATTTATGTTTCAAAATAAACTATATAAATTCACGTTTCGACATAAAGTTTTTCTTAAACGAGTGTGGTCAAATATAATACGTTTTCCTTTTTAGTTTTAAGTAAGATATCGGTTGGTTAATGTGTCACATGATATCTCTCTATCTATAAACAATTTAAACGTCGTTGCCGCAACGGCAAAGGCTACAGATAATGTAAATACATAAAAAAAATGCTTGATATGGTTTTTATCAAGTTCAAATTTATTTTTAAAGTTACTGTTATGAATGCAAGTGGGTGGGCTCATTTTTAGATCAGTTATAACGGCCTAACGGGTTAGCACATTGACTTTAGTGGCTTGAAATTGATGGGCTCGAACATAAATAAACCGTCATATATTCAATGGACTTTGATATTAAATCAGACTTGGGTTCGTTATACAGAAAGAGATGGTTTTACAACTTGTTATTCGTTTGTCTGCTACTTTGATGTAATTTTCATTTTTATGGAATGAAATGATTGGTTAAAAAAAATCTGTATGAGAAAAAAATGGCTAATTAGGGCTGCAATTTAACTCAGCGAATAGTTTTTGAACTGTTTGGCGGGATCATTCGTTTAATAAATGAATGAACAAGAACAAAAATTCTTGTTCACTTAGTTAAACGAACAAACATGAACAGATATTGTGTTCGTTCGTTTATGTTCGTGAAAGTTCGGTAACGTGTTCGTTTGTGTTCCATAGTTTAATAGGGTTTTTATTTTTTGTATTTTGTTTCATTTGTATTTATTTTACCCAAATAAATAAATAAATAAATATATGTGAAGTAACTATATGACTATATGGGATCAATAAACCTACTTTTAGTATCCACGCTCATTATATGTTTCCACCTTCCATCGTCTACGCCCTCCACCATGCACCTCCGACGCCCTCCTCCATTCACCTCCGATACAAACTTAGTTTTTTGAGACACTACTTTATTACATTTACCAGATTATGTTAAGTACTAAGTATGTTTGGATAATTAAGTTATATTTTAGGTGGATCTAGCTAATGTCTTAGTGTATGTGAATTCGATCTTATTCGAAAGTTAATATATGCCCCTTTGTATTTATTTCTGTTCAAGAACACTTGTTTGTGTTTGTTTATGTTCATGAACACTTGTTTGTGGCCATTAATGTTCGTTTGTGTTCGTATGCGTTCATGAACAAAATTAACAAAGGAACACAAACACAAACGTTTTCTTAACAAACGAACACGAATAGAAAATCATGTTCGGCAAGTGTTCATGAACTGTTCATGAAGACATAATTTCCTTAACAAACGAACACGAACAAGACATTGTTCGTGTTGGTTCGGTTCGTTTGCACCCTTAGGGCTGACGAATTGGAATTAAAATTTAAACGTGTCATAAACATGCTATGATAAAAACGTAAACGGGTTGCCAGTAAAAACTATATAACTTTATGTTTTTTTTTATAATTCTGATTTTAAATATTTTGGTTGGTTAATCAGTTTAATTTTAATAAAATCTGAACACAAACCTATTTATTAAAACGAATTTGAAGAAATCAACCTGAGCACAACATTTTCTATTAAACATGTCAAGCTCGTTAACTTAAATCTTGATTATTTTATGTAGGGTTCATTACGTGTGTGCATTCTAACGAAACCCTTCCATCTCTCACGTTTGAATGTTTACCCAAGTCATCTAGTTTTGTAATGCATGGTTTATATTGTATATATGGTTAAAGGTATCATAATGTATAGCTTGTCATGTGTGGATAATATGTGTGTAACATATATTATGTGTAGATAATATATGTGTAACATCCTATAATCATTATCTCGATGAATTGCGCGGAATGTATCATGTTATTGCTTTATACTTCTGTAAATTTGTAAGTATTAAGAAAATTAAAAATATGGAAAATGGAGGTAAAAGGCTGGCTTGGGAATGGCGTTATGAACCCAAGTCTTATGCAGAAATCACAGAATTATTCCAGCTTCTAGGTGATATACATGACTGGGAATGGTCGGGCGGTAGAGACGGCTGGAAATGGAAGCCTGAAGAAGAAGGCATGTTTACTGTCAGTTCGGCGAAACGGCTACTGTCCAACAACAACTCGATGGCGCACCGCTCCTTGATCAAGTGGAAGGTTTGGATCCCTTTAAAATGCAAGGTTATGGTGTGGAGGGCCACCTTAAATCGCCTTCCCACTATTGCCGAACTCATAAAACGTGGTTTTAGTCCGCATCAATCGAGCTGCTGTTTTTGCCTTTCTGAATTAGAGTCCTCAATCCATCTTTTTACAGGGTGTTTGTTTTCTCAAGAGGTGTGGTATAGTATTGAAAGTTGGTGTCGACTAAGCCCAAATCTTTTGTTTGATGTGCTGGATATTATCAATATGCCGGAAAGCCAATCTAAGCCAAAGAAAGCGAGACATGTGCTTAGAGGTATCGTTTATACGACGATGTGGGCAATTTGGAATGAACGTAACAACCGTATTTTCAACAATAAACACCGAAGGCCGATTGAGGTAGTTGCGAATGTTAAGTCGACAACGTTTTTATGGATTTGTAATAGGTCTAGATGGAAAGACATAGATTGAAAAAATGGTGTGTATATCCCTTGGATTGATAGATGTTTGTTTGTTTCCTCGTAGGTCCTCGCTTTGAGGACCGATCGAGTTGAGTTTTTGAATGAAATTTTCTTTTCAAAAAAAAAATAACAATATCAATAATTTTGTTTTATATAGTGTAAAATATTGTGTACAATATAAAAGTTACAAACATAGAGTTTCAAGTAACCCAAGATAAAATGTACAAGTTCTATAATGTAAAACGTTGTTTACAATATAAAAGTTACAAACATATAATTTCGAGTTACCATTTAGGTACTGTAGTAAAAAAAATACCAATGTATCTATATTATCTTATTAAGGAGGAGTGATGGCTACCATAGTAATTTTGTACACCATCCAACTATTACAACAACATGTACAAGTGAATCAAGCTTATATAATAAGGGTATAATTGGAACTTTTTGTACAATTAAGACACTTAAAAGGGTATGCATGTAATTTTATCTTTGATTTTTAGTTAAAAGTTAAAATTTCATTCCATTGTTACTCTTTTCCCTTTCACCTTCAAAATTGATTATAGAGAAAGCCAAGAGTCACCATTTATTCTTTAGAATTGAATGAAGCTTTCATGTCCATGTCTTAAATTCTACCTTACATCCTCTTTTCATTTTCCAAAATGGCATATTTATTTTCCAAATTTTCTTCCTATTTCTGTTGATTTCGTATTGAAATGCTTCAGTAGCTATGTTTTTTTTCCAGTCGTAAAGGTATATTATGATAATACTTCAGTCTTTTGTTTAGGTGGATATGTCGAAAGTCAAGATTGATGTTATGCGGCCATGGATAGCTCACAGGGTGACTAAACTTCTTGGATTTGGGGATGAAGTTCTCATTAACTTTATTTATGGTCTTTTTAGAAAAGAAGGTAACCTTAGATCCTCTTTTCATTTTCCAAAATGGCATATTTATTCTCCAAATTTTCTTCCTAATTCTCTTGATTTCGTATTGAAATGCTTCAGTAGCTATGTTTTTTTTTCCAGTCGTAAAGGTATATTATGATAATACTTCAGTCTTTTGTTTAGGTGGATATGTCGAAAGTCAAGATTGATGTTATGCGGCCATGGATAGCTCACAGGGTGACTAAACTTCTTGGATTTGGGGATGAAGTTCTCATTAACTTTATTTATGGTCTTTTTAGAAAAGAAGGTAACCTACTACTTTATACAATTTTATATCGACTTATTGCACCATAAATATACAATATAAAGTAGAAGTGTTTTATGTCCACTAATTATCAAATATCTTGGTTTGGAATGGGAATCGTCTTTATGTGGATCAGTATTTTTAAGAGAGGGCAGCACTTGAATGAAAATACAAGAAACTATACGAGTCGTATGCAAAGGTGTGGATATATTATTTAGATAACTACAACTCGCATCATGAGATTGTTATTTATGGTTTATCTCATTACTATGTTTACATTGCATACTAATTTTTAGCCTTTGAATAGCCCAAACAGATTCATACGAGTTGTTTTTAATTAAATGATTATGTTACTTTTTTTTGTGTAGATGTCAATACCTTGGGCAACAAATGACTTAATTGTTTGACCAAAAGCACATTTGAATTATTGTCACTAAGCTGATGTGTGATTTTAAAGAGTTAAATTAATTAACTAATGATCAGTCAATTAGGCTTCTATTTGTATAGTATTCAGTAGTCAAATTCTTTTATAAATCCCTACCTTAATGTTTTTTTATTGTTAAGAAATTGCAGGTATTAAAAGTATGGGTGGAAAGATAACAGCATTATCCATAAGATCTTCAAATTAATGATTTAAAACATATTGCCCTCCTTGAGGAAGTGTTTGAGAGGCCGGATTTTTGGAGAGAGAGGGAGGAGTGGTAGTGGTGGCCATTGTTTTGTCTAATTGACCAAACTATTGAACTATTGTATTCATTGCTTTATTAGATACAAAGATCAATATTTAAAAAGGTAATAAAGTTGCATATTGAAAACTAAAGGGGCAAATAAAATCCTTTTAGTATGAAAATTCATTGATGGTCTAGAATTGTTTGTTTGGTGTTTGTATGTAATTGAGAATACATATCTATGTGTTTTATTGATTAACATTGTTATTTATTCTGTCATTTTTTTAAAAGCATGGTTAGTGTGATTAGCAAGATCCTTTTGAGTCATTGTAATCAATAAGGATGTGAGCACAAATTTGAAGCTACAGTGTCTATGGCATTTGTAGATGTATGCTGTTAGTATTAAAATAAAGTGTTACTGTAAATTAGCTACTAATTGGTTGATCAAAGTTGACTATGATTGCAAACAAAATGATATAATAGATCAGTAAATAGATGCTTATATAACTAAATTTAGGGGCGGCAATTATTGACACGACCTGAAAACCGACCCAAACCCGACACGAAAACAAATTTGGGCCAAGTAACACGACCCATTTAAAAAACGGGTCGGGTTCGGGTCGACCCGTATTAAAAATGGGTCGGGTTCGAGTTGACGCATATATAAAATGTGTTGACCGTTAACCCGTTTACGGATTTAGAAAAAAAATTTGTTTTTCTTTTTTCATGTATATTTACATGGTTAGTTATAATTGTGTTATTTTTGGCACACTATATTATTTATTTGTCACACTTATATACTCACCAATAAACATTTTATTGATAACCCGCTTACAACCCAACAACCCGCTTATAACTCATGAACATGTATGACTCATTTAAAAAATATGGGTTAAACGGGTCATCTTCGGGTTGACCCAGATTTTATCTGGGTCGGGTTAGGGTTGAAAATTTCAACCCATCAACCCGCAACCCATAAACCCGACAACCCATCAACTCGAAACGATTGACACCCTAATGTTTACATTTGATATCAGTTGAGCACCCGCTGCAACGCGCGGGCATTCCTACTAGTATTACAAAATGAAAATGTTTGTGTAAAATATTTAGAAGTTATATTAAATGTTTGGTAACTTTAAGTCTTTTAATATCTTATATATAAAAACATCATACAAAAAGGCACATAGAAAAAAATAAAAATAAATAAATAAAACAATGAAAAGAGGAAGAGGTGTACATAGTCCTTTAGAGTGTAAACCAGTAAAGATAAAAAAAAAATTAAGAAAGAAAAGGGTGAAAAGAGGAATAGCTACACATAAGTTTGTAAAGATTGAGTAGTGCATTTGCACTCACAAAGTAAATTCAACAATTTATCTATACTACTACCTTAAAAAGCATGAGGTAAGGATACCAACCAAATTTAAGTAATTACTATACTTTATGCTTGTGGTATAACATCTTAATAAAGTTAGTAAGAGGTTAAAATAGTCTTTCTATAATATTATTAAATTATATTAATTAAAACTCATCTATAATACATTATAAAGGAGGAGTGATGTACCATATTGGAATTTTGACATGGGTACAATTTTTAAAGCAACAAGTATAAGAGAATAAAGCTTATTTCATAAGGGTATTATAGGCATATTGGGGACAATTAAGACACTTAGAGGGTTAGTAGAGTAATTTTATCTTTTGTTTTTAGTTAAAAGCTAAAATATCATTCCTATAGTACCCCTAAGTCCCTTCACCTTCCCTCTTAGGCCATATGAAGAGCTCTCCTAATCAATTATTCATTGATTGTGTTTTATTTATATTAATCATTCATAACAAATTCTATTCCATTCCATGAAAAAACTTCCATTGATAGTATGGAGAGTTTTATCTTCATACACATCTAAATTCCTTTCATATGTAATTTCATTGTTAATGGTGACTAAAGAGCCGATTAGAACAAGATCCTCGCGCACAAGAAGATTTTGTTAGTAAACATAGTGGTTATAAATCAGAGGTAACCTTTTCTTAAACTCAATTCTACTCATGTCTTTATAGTTTGTATAAATCAATTTTTTACACTATATGTGGTTTATTTCTTATTTTGACTTGTGAATTGTAGGTCTGTGGACTCAAATGGTCTTATGATATTCGTGAATTACATTTGGTGGAACTGATAACAATGTAAGTAAATAATATACTTATCATATTGATCTCTTTTTTGTTAGTAACTAACTTCACTTATTTTTCTAATATTTCTTTGTGTTTATGTAGTTTTTTTGTTTGGAACCAACATTTGACTCAACATGTTTTGAACTACTGTGAGAATACAAGTGCTGTGAAATTAGTTGCTTGGTGTCCACATCTTCATTGACTTTTGGCTTTTGGTGATGGTACTGTAGATCGATGTATTCGACTATTCGGTTTTGGAACACGATTATTAATTCTCACCTGAGCTACATGGATACTGGTAGTCTGGTAACTTTTCTCATAAAGATTTCTATATTTTTTTCAAAGTTTTCAAGATCATTTCAATCATAATATTCACCTTTAATCCACCAACTCAAACATCATACTATCGGATTTGAAATTCCACAAGCATTTTATGATTTTGATTGTCAATCCTAGAAATCGCAGGCCTCAAATCCATGGTTGAGACCTAAAACTACAAGATCAAACTTCAGGGAGATTATTTGATTTGCTATTATTTGCATTAGTTACTCTTTAAAGGTAACTCTCCATAGTCCATAAATTCAACTGGTTTATTGCACTATATTATCTAGATAATGACATGTTAACTACATAATCACAATAATTATTGTAGAGTTTGTCATGTTGAATGTCTATTAATTTTATATTTTATACATATCTAATGTGTTACATGTATTGATTTATTTTATTTTTCTAATTAAATGTTGTTTATGATAAACTAAATGTCTTATTACACGGACATTTGAACATCATAGTTTAGCAAAGTTCTTCTTCCCATCCCCTTAATATACAACACACATATTATTTTTATCTTTTTTTTTTCAAGAAACACAAATTTGGTTTCGTTCTTTAAGAAAACACCTATAGATAATAGATGCTTTACGGTTCGTTCTAACGAAAAATTTTAGCCGATAACTATGGTTTTGAATAACGGCAGCGTCAGATCACCGAGTCAAGATACTTCGGTTTGAAGCAATTTTATGTTTGGAAAGGTTTTTTCAAGATCTTTAGCTTCAAATAATATGGATGGCACTAGGGGTGAGCAAAGTACCCGCCATAACCAATAATATAACCATAACCGAAATAATCGAACCGATTTTAACCGATAACCAACATAACCAATGGTTATCGTTATTAAATTTCTTTAACCGGCCGATCGCTTATGGTTATGGTTATGAAGCTTTGGTTAACCGATATAACCGAACCGAATTTGTAATGTTAACTTTATGTGATAGATTTATGGTTTACATTAACTATGTAGAGGTTTTTACTATAATAAAAGTATGTTATTAACAAAATGATCTTGATGAAATGCTCTTTTTTGTGACGAATTAAAATTATAATCAAAGGTTAAGTATGTTTTTTGTTAATATCCTATTAAAATGGATCACACATTGGAATTATAACTAGAAAGTGTAGTCTTTGCCTTGTACAAAATAGCACAAACTAAGTCCAACATTGTAGGTTTCGGTTTTTTTAGACCCATTGACTTTTAATTTTATACTTTACCCTAAAGTTAGTTTTAGTTTATTTTGTTGGTTAATAACCGAAATAACTATAACCGAATTCATAACCAAGTAACTATAACCGAAGTTTGGTTATGGATATGGTTAGGATTTTTTTGTAAAAACCGAACCAAACCAAACCGACCAATGCACACCCCTAGATGACACAAAACAAAAATACCCGCAGCAACGCGCGGGCAATCCTACTAGTCTAGCATTAAGTATAAGGCCATGTTGGGCTCTCCTTCTTCATTTCTCCTTATAACTTTTCCCTCTTCAAAAGCTACTTAATCTCATAAGTCACAAATTGTGATGTATGACTTTTCCTCAATTTCTTCTTTTCAAAGCACAAAATCCTCCATAAGTTACTTTTCAAACAACCATCCAAACACTTTTTTTTAACTTATGACTTATTGGATAAGTCATAAGTTAACAGGAGGTGTGGAAATGGAGAGCCAAACATGCTCTAAATATTGATAATATAAAAAGATAGTAAAAACATGTGATATAATTAAAAAAAAATTGTTATAAACATATACATTACGGCGACTATAGATATTCTAACTCTCATATATCATTAAGTTTGTTTTTTTTTTGAGCGATCAACTAAAGTATTGCCGGGTACTCTGTACGCGACCCCCAATGGCCGAAAGGGGCCCCAGACGGCCTCTAGTCCGTACGGACAGAGCCCTTCGGCCCACCCGTCTCCTGTTCCAGGGAAAACCCAGCCCACAAACCCGCCCGAAGGCACGACGGTAGTGAACTGGTAAAACCTGGAGGGATCAGGAGTCGAACCCATGACCACAAGGGTCAAGGGTCTCTCCATCACTTCCCAACCACCTACCCCACCACAAGGGTGGGGGTATCCATCACATGTCTCCCGTGGGAATTGAACCCGGCTCCCCCAAAGAGAGAACCGGCCCTTTGTTGTTATCGAACCCGGCTCCATCATTAAGTTTGTATTAATGTTTCTTTGTTATAAACACATATATTATGGCAACTATACATATTCTAACTCTCATATACCATTAAGTTTGTACTAATGTTATGTTCCTATAAATAGAGGCTTATTGTACTTGGTATAACTCATTGATAAAGAGCTCTCTCATTTTCCATCATATCTTTCTCTCTATAATTTTTTTTCTTATGTTTACATATGTTAAATAGTGATTGCTAACAATAACCATTGAGAATACGGGAAGTGGTAGCATCTTGCGATAAACTTTAACAACTTATGTTCCTAATTGAGATATAGTTCAAAAGAGAAACACGCAAGATGTGAAAGCGAAATGTATTACGAGGGAAATTATGGATAATGTTGGAAAATTTGTGCATCATGACACATGTGACTGATGTAACATAAATAAAAACACTTCCGTTTTGTAATATGATTAAGCTCGTTGTTTGTTTGATTTCACATGTATGTCGGTGATGATGGAACTCTAGCATTTAGGACGATTTGTGGTAGTTTGATGTTGTTATTTGAATCTCTTTTTTTGAATAAACGGTCGAAATTTGAGAATCCAACTCGTTATATCTACGTTTTGAATTTACTGCGAAGCGCGACTAATAACCTGCTAATTATTAAGTCGTGTTATAGTGTTATTGTTAATATGTAATCATAATATCCGTGGTTTGGAATAGCATCAAAATTGCATCCAATCGACTTTTATTTTTCTTTTTGGAAAAGCTGCATCTACCCGACTCCTGCCGGCAGCAAAATGCTGCTGGTGGGTTGGGTATTACCGCAGTGGGCCTTAGGGCAGCGGGATTTTCTCGGGAACTGGTGTGAAATTATTGGTGGACCCGGATTACTCTTGGAGTACTCCTTTGTCCAATGGGTACTTCATGAGTGATCGGGATTAATTTGTTGGCCGTTAAAAAAAATTGTTAGCAACATACAAAGTTATGATGCTTTGATGAAAAACGAAAGAACTCACATAAAAAGGTTTAGAAAATACACATGTGTAAAACATGATGTATTAAAACGTTTTTAGTGTGGGGGTTATAATAGATTTTTTTTTTTCATTCGTTTATTTTATACTATAACCGACATAATTTAAGGGCCAAATTACACAAAAAGTGATTACACCAAATCACAAATAAGTAAAAAATGTTATCTTTATTTTTATAACGTACAACATAGATGACTTCCATATTATTGTTGCAAAACCAAATAGATTAACTTTCCTTTTATTCGTTACATTTATTACGAGTAAAAGTTACTATAACTCCCTGTATCGTTGTATTCATCATGTCATGTACAAAGAACAAAAGAAAAGAAAGACTGACATTGAAGTGAAAAGGCTAACAAAACAGCAATAATAAATACACGACGATACTAAATGTATGTAAAGCTATGTACATTGCTTATCTAGGTTTAGATTACCAAATAATGTATGTAAAGCTATGTACATTGCTTATCTAGGCACCTGTCCGATCATACTCCTCTATTGTTGGCACTTAAAAGTTTGGATTATGGTCATGCTCCGTTCAGATTTTATGATTCCTGGTTAGAGATCCCGGGTTTTGTGGATTTTGTTAATGACATTGCGGGTAAGTTTGTGCATGAGGGTCCAGCGGATATTGCTTTAGCTACGAAATTGAAATGGTTAAAGGGGAGAATTCGTTTGTGGGTCGGCGCGGCTCATAGACGAAGGGATGAGATTTATGAAAAGAACAAGAAACTGGTTCGGGATTTAGAGAGCATTGCGGATAGTCGGCTGCTGACTGAAGGTGAATTGAAGGATAGGGTGGATGCCAGAAAGATTGTATTTGAGGAGGAGCGATTGAAATGTTTGGATGCGAAACAAAAGTCTAGAACAAGGTGGGCTTTGGAGGGGGATGAGAACTCAAAGTTTTTTCATGGTGTATTAAAAATGAATATGGCGGCAAACAGAATTCATGGGGTTCGTTGCGACGGAGTATGGTTTGATGATCCAATGGTGGTAAAAGAAAAAGTTGCTGCTTTTTTCGCTAACAAGTTTAGCTTTCTTGCAGGGCCTAAACCAACGTTTGTGATTCCGGATGTTGGAAAATTGACAGATGAAGAGGTCGTTTTGATGGATGCGCCATTTTCAGTTGAAGAAATCACGGCTGCCGTTTTTGACTGTGATGGTGGGAAAGCCCCCGGTCCCGATGGCTTCAATTTTACTTTCATTCGTAAATTTTGGCAGGTCCTTAAAGATGATTTTATTAAGCTGTTTGCAGAATTTTTTGATAACGGGTTTATTCGGGAGAGTTGTTTCTCGGCTTTCATTGCTTTAATTCCTAAGGGCAAGTCGCAGGCTTCCCTTGCGGATTATCGTCCGATTAGCTTGGTGGGGATTCTAAACAAGGTGGTTTCAAAGGCCTTAATGTTGCGGCTTAAAGGGGTGTTACCAAGATTGATTTCGGAAGAGCAGACGGCTTTTATTTGTGGCAGAAACATTTTAGACGGTCCCCTTATATTAAATGAATCGATTGCATGGTTGAAAAAAATGAAAAGAAAGGCGTTTTTCCTAAAAGTGGATATCGAGAAGGCTTATGATTCGGTTAGGTGGGATTTCTTAGAAGATGTTCTGGTTCAAATGAATTTTTCATCAAAATGGATCGGCTGGATTATGTCTATTGTGCGAAGTTCTCGGGCTTCGGTGTTGGTGAACGGGTCTCCGACGGAGGAGTTTTCTTGCCAAAAAGGTCTCCGGCAAGGAGACCCTTTATCCCCGTTTCTTTTTATATTGGCAATGGAACCGCTTACCCGTATTATGAAGAGGGCGTGCCATCTTGGGGTGTTTCATGGGATAAAGGTCGGCTCTAATGGGCCGTTGCTTTCTCATTTCATCTACGCGGATGATGTGATATTTTGTGGTGATTGGTCGATCACGAATGCGGAAAATTTGAGAAGATTATTAAGGAGTTATTTTCTTGTCTCGGGTCTGAGGATAAATTCTAAGAAAAGTCGGGTGTTTGGCGTGGGTGTGGAGGGGTCTGAAGCTGCAAATATGGCTGCGGCTATTCGCTGCTCTTATGGAGAGTTTCCGTTCACTCATCTTGGTATCCCGATTGCCACAAATATGAATCTAGTTAAAAACTGGGACCCGATTATTGAGAAGTTTAAGAAACGTCTTTCATCTTGGAAGTCCAGATGTCTTTCGTATGGCGGTCGTATCACTCTTCTTAAGGCCGTTTTGAGCTCCCTTCCGTTGTATTTCTTCTCTCTGTTCAGGGCACCGGTCCAAGTGATTGATTCGCTTGAACGGATACGGCGTAAATTCTTTTGGGGTGGTACGGAGGTGGTGGATAAAATGAGCTGGATGGCTTGGAATAAAGTGGTGAAACCGGTTGAGTATGGGGGTCTAGGCTTGGGTGCTCTTAAGGACGCAAATTTAAGCCTCTTATCCAAATGGTGGTGGCGGTTCAAAACAAACCAAGACCATCTTTGGAGAAAGGTGGTTTGGGCAATTCATGGTAGTGGTCGTGGTTGGTATTGTATCCCGGCAAAATTGACGATGAGCGGTACGTGGAAACAAATAGCCGCTGTCCCGAAATTACTGGCCTCGCTGAATCTGCAGCCACAGAAGTTGTTTAAAGCTGAACTGGGTAATGGGAGGAATGTTAGCTTCTGGTCGGATTGGTGGATAGCCGAAGATTTACTGCAGAATTTATTCCCGTTGTTGTTTGAATTGGAAAAGAATAAGGCTTGTTATGTAGCGGATAGGCTGCAGAATGTCTTGCAGGTACAACAGTTTACGTGGGATTGGAGGAGACTGACTTTCACTGCGGAGGAGCTTATTCAGCTGAATGACTTGCTGCATCTCCTCTCGTCTGTTCATTTATCAGCAGTGGCAGATACGTGGGTATCAAAACTGGATGCGTCTAGGTGTTTCGAGGTAAGATCGCTAAAAAGTAGGATTGTAGAAGCGCAAAATGATAGACCGGAGTTGGTTTTCGAATGGTGCAATTGGGTTCCAAAGAAAGTGTCTATAGTCGCATGGCGTGCTTTTTATGATCGACTCCCGACGGCTGAAGCGCTCACCAAAAGAAACGTCCATGTAGATGATCCTATTTGCCGAATGTGTCTTAGTGTTATTGAGTCTGCCGAACATTTGTTTACCGGGTGCATGGTGGCTTCGGAGGTATGGCAGTCTATTTTTTCTTGGTGCAGAGTCCCGGATTGTCTTGCTTTCCATGTGCGGGATCTCTTATTTTATCACAGAACGGCAAAGTCAACCTTTCGGGTCAAAAAGGCGTTTTATGGAGTTGTTCTAACTACGTTTTGGAGCTTATGGAAAGCTAGGAATGGCCTCATTCATAATCAGACGCAGGTAGTGGTTCGGCAAGTCATCGAGGAAATAAAGATTATGAGCTATTTATGGATTACGAATAGAGGAAAATGAAGGATATGACGTGGGACTTTTGGGGTAGCTTTGAGGCTTCAAAGATGGGATAGTTTTTGGGTAGTCGCGGGTTGCTATCGATGTACTGTTTGTTTTTTGTTGTTGGTTTGTTTTCGGACTGCTTTCCATTGCTAGCAACTTGTTAGCGTATTAATAAAAGTTATGTTTGCCGTTCAAAAAAAAAAAAGATTACCAAATAAAATTCATATTTTATTTATATAAAGAAATGATAAGAATGTCCACAAGTTTTACTTCATCTAATATTGGTATATATTATCAACGTAGTTTAAGCAACTATAACCCTCATTACTCTTAATTTTTTTATAATTTTTTAACTCCTACAACTTATAACGGTTTTTATAATCTTCATCATTTTTTACAACATATCAAGTATAATAATTGGTTAGATATACTATGGTAAGCATAGGTAGTGGTTGTATTACAGGTGATGGCGCAATAGGTAACCAAGCCCACGTTGGGTCAAAATATAACATGGGTGGGATAGTTTGAACATCGGCCTGGATCTCACGCAAACATAAACAGGCATTCAACCAAATTGGCTTAGCTTCTTCTTCATTAAACAAAAATGCAAATGTCGGAATTCATTATTTGTTCTCGACGTAATTATCAACTTATGTTTGAAGCAAAACATTAATAGAGATTACCTATGTAAGATTCTATCTTTATTTTAAATTAGATTCAACCCAAACCAATTCGGTATGAAGTGCAAGTCAAACTCAAGCTAGCCCTGCCTCGACTAAACCTTTAAATGTTGTGTTCCCGCCGTATCGTGCGGGCATCCTACTAGTATAAAATAAATCTATTCAGTTAAAACTCTAATGTGGATGAGATAGTGTTCCTGCCCGGGCCTGAATCGACCAACCCAAATCGATTTTGTTTTCTTCTTTGTTTCTCTCCTGGATCTCACGCGTGGCCCCTAGGTTGTTAAGAGAGAAATAACAAGAGAGAGATTGAGCGCCAAAAACTGTTATTGGCAGTTTATTACCGTTGCTATATAGACATACAATTACACATATAGTCCTTATACTTCTGGACTTGTACAACTAACTAACAATCTTTACAACTATCTCATTATTACACAATTAACCCTTGTAATCTTCTGTCTTAATCTTCTGTCTTGTAACATTACTTCCCTCCCTTTGAATAAGTCTTGTCCTCAAGACTCTAGTGAAAACTCAGGAAATCTTAACTTGAAATCATTGTAATCCTCCCAAGTGGCTTCAGTTGGATCTAGCCCTTGCTAATGTACCAACAATTGAACAGCTCCCTTATACCCTTTTTTGACCCATCTTTTATCTAATATTTCAGCAGGCTTCAAATGAAATCTAGGCTCCTTTGGTAAAGGAATAACATTTACTGTAGGTCCATAAGCTCTTTTCAATAGGGAAACATGAAAGGTAGGGTGAATTAAAACATCACTAGGTAAATCCAGCTTATAAGCTACTGGACCAACCCTCTCAGTGATTAAGAAAGGACCATAGTATTTTGGGGACAGTTTAGAGTGTTTGGTGTAACTCAAAGTGGCTTGACAGTAGGGATGAATTTTGACATACACCCATGTGCCAACTTCAAAACTTCTTTCTGATCTATGGCTATCAGCCATCTGTTTCATCCTGTTCTTAGCCTTATCCAGAGATTGTTTGAGTATTTTAATCATTTCTTCTCTATCTCTACAAAGATCATCAACAGCTGCTACTCTTGCATCTTTTGGGATGTATGGTATAAACAATGGAGGAGCATACCTATATAGAGCCTCAAAAGGACTCATATCAATGTTGGAATGATGGCTAGTGTTGTACCACCATTCAGCTAAAGAGAGCCACTTATGCCATTCTTTTGTTCTGCCCATGGTCATGCACCTTAAGTAAGATTCTAGGCACCTATTGACCCTTTCAGTTTGCCCATCAGTTTATGGGTGGTGGGCCGTAGACATAGCCAGTTCCACACCATGTAGCCTAGTAAAGTCTTTCCAAAAATGGCTTAGAAATATGGGATCTCGATCAGACACTATGGTTTCAGGCCAACCATGAAGCTTAAACACATTATCTAAGAATGCTTGGGCTACTGTTGCTGCTGAATATGGATGGGACAGTGCAATAAAATGAGCAAATTTAGTTAATCTATCCACAACCACAAAGATAGTATCTTTACCCCCTGATTTAGGTAGCCCTCCTATAAAGTCCATTGATATGTCAGAGAATATATGATTAGGGGTAGATAAAGGTTGTAACAACCCAGGTGAAGCCACAGTTTCACTTTTTGATCTCTGACAAGCTTCACATTCTCTGATGAATTGCTTAACATGTTTAGTGACCCCTTTCCAATTAAAATATTGTTTCAGTCTTTTAAGGGTCACATGTACCCCAGAATGCCCTGCCTCAACAGACTTATGACACGATCCAATGATTTCTTGTCTTAAATCAACATTCTTGCCCACCCAAATTTTTCCTTTCCTGGTCAAGAGATCCCCATTCCACTGATAATTTTTCACTGTTTCACCACTTTTCAACTGATTCAGTATCTTTTGGATAGTGGAATCAGTCTTCCAAGAATCTTTGATCTTTTCAAACAAAGAAGGATCAAAGGTGGACAGTGAAATTGAAAACAAGGCTGGACCTTGTACTCTTGACAGAGCATCAGCAACAATATTTTCACTGCCCTTCTTGTATATTATCTCAAATTCAAAGCCCATCATCTTAGAAAGCCAAGTGTGTTGAAGAGGAGTTGTGACTTTTTGATCCAACAAATACTTAAGGCTCTTCTGATCTGTCTAAATTATGAACTTCCCATTAGCCAAATAATGCTTCCAATGAGTAACTGCAAAAATGATGGCTAAGAGTTCCTTCTCATAGACTGACATAGCTTGTTGCCTTGGAGATAAAGCTTTGCTAATAAAGGCTATTGGATGACCAGATTGCATCAGTACTGCCCCAATTCCTTTAGAAGAGGCATCAGTCTCTAATGTAAAGGGTAGAGAAAAATTAGGTAAGGCTAGTACTGGAGGTGAACTCAGAGCTGTTTTCAAGTTTTGGAAGGCTTCTGTGGCAGTTAAGGACCATATGAAGGCATCCTTCTTGAGTAATTCAGTTAAAGGTTTAGCTATAATGCCAAAAGACTTGATAAAACGCCTGTAATACCCTGCTAATCCAAGGAACCCTCTTAGTTGTTTTACATTGGTTGGTAGAGGCCATTGCTGAATTGCCTCAATCTTCTTAGGATCTGTTGCTACCCCTTCTTTAGAAATCAAATAGCCCAAATATTCAACTGTTGTGCCTCCAAAACTGCATTTACTCTTCTTGGCAAACAATTGATGAGTTCTGAATAAAGATAGCACTTCTCTTAAATGTGGAACATGATTTGATAGTGACTGACTGTATATCAGTATATCATCAAAAAAGACAAGTACAAACTGTCTTAATAACTGCTGAAAGGTTGAATTCATCAATGATTGAAAGGTGGCAGGGGCATTAGTGAGGCCAAAGGGCATCACTAAGAACTCATACAATACTTCATGGGTTCTAAAAGCTGTCTTTTGGATATCCTGATCATGCATCCGAATTTGATGGTAACCAGATCTAAGATCCAGTTTAGAGAATATTGCAGCCCCTTGTAATTCATCAAACAGTTCTTCAACTAATGGAATTGGAAACCTGTTCTTGACTGTAGCATTGTTTAGCTTCCTATAATCAATGCAAAGCCTCCATGTTCCATCCTTCTTCTTCACCAATACTACAGGAGAAGCAAAAGGACTATGACTGGTCCTAATGACTCCTGAATCCATCAGCTCTTTAACAGATTTTTCAATAATATCCTTTTGGACAGAATGATACCTGTAAGGTTTCTCATTGATCACAAAGTTATCATTGAGCATTGTAATCTTGTGATCACAGGATCTCTTTGGTGGAAGTCCTTTAGGGGTTTGAAATACATCATCAAATTCTTGGAGGACCTCTTCAATCTCTTGGTGTTTTTGTAACTTGCAGACTCAATAATTGTGCACTAACAATGCCATTTCTTCCCAAAATACCCTCCATCTTCTCAGTAGAACACAGAGTTACCTGCTTGTTTTCAAAGCCTTTAAGTTCCACTGTGGTATCATTAATCTTGAATTTCATCAACAGATCCTTGAAATTCCAAGTAATGTCACCAAGTGTGAGTAACCATTGCACACCTAAAACCATGTCATAATTCTGTAGGGGCAGAACTAAGACATCTGTTTTATACCATAATCCTTGCATTGCCTATTGGAAATTTGGACAGATTTTAACACAATCCAAAGATTCACCATTGGCAACTGCTACCTTCATACCTCTAAGTACTTTAAGAGGAATATTCAGCTTCATAGCTAATTCTTCATTAATAAAATCATGAGTTGATCCAGAGTCAATGAGAATATAAATCTGTCTTGTACCAATGGTTCCAATTACTCTCATGGTAGAGTAAGAAGGAATGCCAGTAATGGCATGAATAGAAATTTGAGGTTCTGTCCACTGTTTCTCAATAACCTCATTGTCACCTCCCACATTTACATTCATAAATTCTATTCCCTCCTCTTCCTCATCATCCAATTCTAAAATGAAAATCTGTTTGTTCTTACATTTATGAGTTGAGGTGTACTTTTCATTACACCCAAAACATTCACCCCTAGCCCTTTTATCATCCATTTCTTTTCTTGACAAAGTTTTAAAGTTTCCAGGGTTAAATTTGTTGGTGTTGGTAGGATTAGTATTGGTAGGGTTTGGTAATAAGGGTAAATGGTTAGTGTTGAAAGGTGGTTTAACAGTTGATGAATTGGTTTTGGATTGGTTAAAAGAGGAATACCTTTGGGAATTAGAAGAAGATAATCCTAGAGATTTGTTGGTTGAGTTCTGAATCTTGGCTAGATGGTAAGCTTGTTTCATGGTTTTTGGAGAAAACATCTTAACTGGACCTCCAATTTCAGGCTTTACTGCCTTCAAGAAAATGCTCACAGCATACTCCTCTGGAATGGATACCTTTAAAAGATAAGAATCAAACAACTGGCAAAAATCATCCAATTCACCTGTCTGAGTTATTGAAGCCAGCACACCCATGGCATCTTCAAACATAATAGATGATAATCTTGATACAATAGCCTCCTTATACACATTCCAAACAATCTCAGAAATGGGTACTCTTTGTAACTTCATGAAGGATTGATGCCATTTAACAGCACTCCTTTCAAGATGAATTGCTGCAATCTTGACCTTGAAGTTATCAGGTGTATCATCCACTGAAAAATAATGTTCACAACGATAAACCCAGTCATCTACATCGGTTCCATCGAATTTTGGAAAATCAATCTTTCCAGTTCTGGTGAATTTATCATTCCTGTGTGAATCTTGTGGAATAAGATTTTGTTCTTTGTTAATTGCAGTAGATCCTGCATTCAACTTAGAAATCTCTTGAGTAAGTTTGTTAAGAGCAGAAGTGAGGGTTTCTAAGGTTTGATCATTCTTTTGAAGGTGAGCATCAACCCTGAGTATGTGCATCGAATGTTCATCAAGAGTTTTCTTGATTGTATTTTCATTATCAGCTTCTGATCGATTACGGGTTGTCATGATTAATCAAGAAACGAAGGAAAACAAAATAATTCGGTGAAGGATTGGACAAATCAGAATTGATCTATCCAAGGAGTGAATTGATCAATCAATTAATCAATTCAGGTAATGAAACGAAAAAGAACAAAGGAATAGAAAGAAAAACAGAGTAGAAGAAGCTAATTCGATCAGAAAATGGTGATAATATGAAGAAGATGACTGTGATTTTGATGGTTAATGGTGGTTGTTGTGACGGTTATTGGGTAGAACGGTACGAGCTGCCGAGAACCGGCTGAGCTCTGATACCAATGTTAAGAGAGAAATAACAAGAGAAAGAGATTGAGCGCCAAAAACTGTTATTGGCAGTTTATTATCGTTGCTATATAGACATACAATTACACATATAGTCCTTATACTTCTGGACTTGTACAACTATCTCATTATTACACAATTAACCTTTGTAATCTTCTGTCTTAATCTTCTGTCTTGTAACATAGGTCCCCGATCAACCTTCCCGAATCAACAACCGTACACCCTAATCCACTAATTGGGTTGAATTCTTGTAATTCAAACATTTTCTTTAACCGCATGACTCCCTTTTCTTAATAATTATCAAATCATCTATGTGTGCTACCAACTTTTGTCCGCCACATACTTTTGTATAGTATTAAGGTATCAATTATTTGTTTGAGTTTTTATACCAAAAATATCATCCCGTTAATGATGTCGGAAATCATGTATAGGCTTATAGATCTCCCGCTAAGGCTATATGGTGTGGTACCTTCTTCCCCAACTCCCCCTAATGCCACATCAGCACCAAATCATTTTTCCCCCTTTATTCTCCCAAATCAAAAAAAATGGTTCCCCCTTTTCCCCCCTTCCATTAAAAAAATAATAAATAAATAAATATAACCAATCACATTGATCGGTGAAAAGGGTGAAAGTTCACTGAAAATTCTTCAGCGGGGTGGTGTTCCCCTTCGGTGGCAGTGGCCACCTCATCTCCCCGAGGTATTCACCAAAGCCACACCAAAGAGCCTAATGCATTAATAACATCAAAAAAATTAAAGACTAAAATCTATATTGTTCGTATGTATACATTGGTAATTACCGAAATATTTTAAGGATTAGATTTTAACAAAGTTAAGATTTAATAATGGATAATGGTAAAAGAGTTACAATATATAGGTATACAAATTACATTTTACTACCTAAAGGCTATACAAGTTACAATATTGCACTCTAACATGTCATATTATAACATCCCCCCGCAAGCTGAATGGTGGTGGATCAATGTTGAGCATTTTACGAAACGTGGAAAACTGATGAGAAGGAAGACTCTTAGTGAAAATATTCGGCACTTGAAGCTTGGTTGGAACAAATTTTGTGATACGTTTCCCAGCATTAACAAGTTCTCGCAAGAAATGATAGTCTAGATCAATATGTTTTGCCCTTTTTTGAGAGACGGGATTTTGTGCGAGAAAAATAGCACTTTGGTTATCACAAAGAATAGTAGGCCAGTAATGAGGTAAGGCATGAAGTTCCCGTAAGAGATGTGTTAACCAAACTATTCCTGCAGCAGTATTCGCCATAGCCTGATATTCTGATTTACAACTTGATCTAGCAACAGTCGGTTGCTTTTTAGCACTCCAAGAAATGAGATTACCACCTAAGAATAAAGAGTATCCACATGTAGAACGACGAGAGCCCAATCAGCATCAGAATACCCAATCAAAGTTGTACGAGATGGACTAGTGTAGTGAAGACCATAAGCAATGGTTCCCTTCACATACCTCAGAATGTGTTTTACTTCTTGAAAAAGATCAGTTGTCGGAGATTGTAAAAACCGTCTGACTTGATTCACGGGATAAGAGATGTCTGGTCTTGTAATTGTCAAGTATTGCAACGCTCTAATAATAGACTAATAATGAGTAACGTCTGGATAAGGATCACCTGTAGAGACAAAAGAAACATTAGCGCTTAAAGGTGTTAGGGCACGTTTGGCGTCCAATATTTTATCACGAACAAGAATATCCTTAGTGTATTTAGATTGATTTAGAAATAAAGTAGTCTCTGTGTAGGTAACCTCCAAACTTAGAAAATAATTAAGTTTCCCTAGATCTTTGATCGCAAATTCAGAATGAAGACTTAAAATGAAGGTCCGAAGCAAAGAAGACTGATTGCTAGTTAGAATAACATTATCAACATACACAAGAAGATACATGATGCAAGAGTTATTGTTGAACACAAACAGGGAAGGGTCAGCACGACTACACACAAAGCCATATTTGATCAAAAAAAGACTTAGTCGTTGAAACCAAGCCCTAGGCGCTTGCTTGAGACCATAAATGGCTTTGTTCAATTTGCACACATATGAGGGAAAACGAATGTTTATAAAACCCTTAGGTTGTTCCATGTAAACATTTTCACTAAGATGACCATGAAGGAAGGAATTATTAACGTCTAATTGATGCAATGACCAACCATTATTGACAGCAAGAGCAAGAACAGTGCGAACTGTGGTAGCTTTGACCACAGGACTAAACGTATGAGAGAAATCAAGGCCAGGTACTTGAGTAAAACCTTGTGCAACAAGACGAGCCCTGTGAGGTTCAATAGAACCATCCGAATGAAATTTAGTCCTAAAGAGCCATTTGGAACCAACAACATTAGCATTGGAAGGGCGCGGAACAAATGTCCTTGTGTGATTCCGAATTAAAGCATCATACTCATATTGCATAGCACAAACCCACTTTTCATCTTTCGAAGCAGATGTAAAGGTCGAAGGATTGGTGGAGGCAAAGAGAGCTTGATGAAGAAGATTATGAGTGGGGTGAGCCAAATCGAGTTGATGACGAGGCTTGAATATACTAGCTTTCGCACGAGTAATCATAGGATGAGTTGGTAAAGATGGTTAAGGAGGTGTGGCCGAGGCAGTAGGTGACTCGGTAGGGACACAAGGAGAAGAGGTAGGCGACGATTGAGGTGTAGAGGTGGGGGGTATTAGAAGGTGTAGTGTTTGGAGTATGAGAGAATGGCTTAATGGGATGATGAGATGGAAAATAGGGAATGGTTATAGGTTCGGTTGAATTGTTAGAGTTTGGTATAGTCGAGGATAGGGTACCGAAGTTGGAATGTGTAGTTGAACTCGCGGTTTGAGGCAAAGAATTAGTAAAATTGATGGATTAGGTGAAGAAATACTTTTGGTTGGTATTGGGTCTGGCAAAATATTAGAAGTAGGGTGAGATGAATTATTAAAATGAGTAAAAGTGGTATTGAATTTAGGAGTTTAAAAAATGTAGTGGTTAAATGAAGCTACAGGTTCGCTAATAATATGTTCGGGTGAAAAGTTGGTAGGAGTATTGTGAAGTGGAGGTAAAGTAAGATTTAAATGTGAATGTAAATGAGATTTACGTTTAGGGACCTGGGATTCCTACACCCCCTAACATCAACATAGCATCAACTCATGATCCATACACCACCTATCATAAATAAACTATAATTTTACACCTATCATAAATATACAGTGAGTGTAGTTTTGCAGGGCCCATTTTACAACAAATCCCAACATGCATCCCACTCATTTTTTTTTGTTACAATCATTTTATACATTTTTTCGGGATTTTATATATAAAAGAACGTGAATATATATTTTATTTTAATGAAAAAGGTATATACTCAAAAGTTGCATCGGTGAATTTGTGATCATACTTTCAAGTGAAAACATCTCGTACCGTATAACTTGGAGCATTCCAAAAACTTGGAGATCCAACTGCAAGAAGACAAGCAATTTGATACAACATTTTTCTGGTCTCTTTCGAATCTATTTTCTTTTATGATTTGATTTTGATTTGAATAGTCAATTTTTTTTTGTTACTCTTGCTCTTTCTTTATCCGGTATATGATCCCTCCGAAAATAAACAGGTATGGAAGCTATAATTGTAAACCACGATTAAATCTATGGGCCGATGGGTTGTGAAAATTTCTCTTTTGTGAAGGGTCATTTTGTATTGAGCCTTTTATGTTTCGAAGTTTTTTTTAGGCATGGTGTACTATTTTTGGAAATTGTAGTTAGCTTCATCTTTTGCATGAGATATTCTTTTAGAAGTGTTCATGGCTTGGCTTGTTTGTCGTTGTTGAAATTTATTTGCCAAACGACTAGTTACGGTTTTGGAGAGTGATACATCTAACTGGTTGAAGTGGTTAGTTTTACTACAGGGCTTGGTTATTATAGTCATTGGTTTGCCTATTTTTTTAATTGAAAGATATTCATGACTATATACATTCCAAAGAAGGAGGTTGGAAAATAAAAGTAAAACGTGACAAACATAATCATGAACCTGCTCAATGGTTGGAAGGGCATGCTTATCCAAGAAGGTTAGCCAAAGAAGAGTTTGCAGACCTGGAAGACATGACACTAGTTAGCGTTCCTCCATGTAATATTCTCACTGCATTGAAGGATAGAAACAGTGCAAATGTCTCCACAATTGAAACCATATAAGATGCACAAAAGAAGATACGTAGGGCTCAAAAGATTGAATGCACCCCTATGCAAGCACTAACGAAATCTTTGAACAAGGGAGGATATGTCCATCATATTCGCGCAGACAATCATACCAATCAGGTACAAGACTTATTCTTCATCAATCCAGAGTCAATGGAAATATGGCGTGCATTCCCGCATGTCCTTCTTTTAGATGCCATGTACAAGACGAACAAGTACCGCCTCCTCTTTCTTTAGATTGTTGGGTTAACTTCAACCAACAAGACATTCTGTATTGCTTTCGCATTGATACGAAATGAGGAAAAAACACAATTTTAAGTGGGTTTTGAATTGGCTGAGATAGACACTAGACGACCACATGTTGCCACGTGTCATTGTCACGGATAGAAAGTTGGCTCTTATGGAGGCTTGGCGATTTTGTCTTTCCAGAGGCAACCCCGTTGCTTTGTAGGTTTCACATTCATGAAAATATAAAACGCCATTGGAGGCTTGCCATTTTATATAATGAACGAACAAACAGTTCGATGTGTTTCCCGCTTTGGAAAGGCCCTGAACATTTCCAAGAGTTCAAGGTAATTACGATTACACTTGTAGGCGGTAACCATTATGTAAGAGTAGAATTGCAAGGAAAGTACCCAAAGGCTAATACAAACAACCTATGGACGCTAAAGAGAGAAAGCAGTACAAACGGTTGGGAATATATTTTTGAATCACATCAAACTATGTATAGAGATTGGGTAGCAAAACCTTTTGAATATGTAAATATAGATTAAAACTTAGTATGTATTTTTTTGTTGTTTTTTTTTTGTATTTTTTTTGTTTTTATATACTCGTTTTTTGTTTTTTTTTAATAAAAGTTAAAACCCGTATATTTTTTATGTAAAAATTCACAAAACTAAAGAAAAACTATATTTTTTAAGTAAAAATTATGTATATTTTAATATTTTATGTTGTAGTTAGGAAATATACAACACACATTTAAAAAAATAAAATAAAATAAAAGTTCTTGACCATTAATTAATTAAAGTTAAATATATTATTTTGTTAACTACTTTTTCTTGGAAATAGGTCGTATCGTTTTACACTTTTTGTAAGGAGTGTATATCTTCTAAGACTATAAGGAGTGGTGGGGGAAATAAGGGGGATGAAGCGCCATATGGCACTTGTGGGACCCTTGTGGAGGGGGAAAAATTGTGGGGAGTGGAAGGGGGGAAGAGGGGGGGGAAAGGAAATAATATTATATTGTGTTAAAGTTAAAAAAAAACTGACCAATAAAAACATGCCAAGTGTCCAAGACAATCCCCCCACGCCGGTGAAACCCCTCCCGCCTCCTTCCACGCCGGGTTGCGGCGGTGTTTCCCCCCCCCCCCCCCCTTCCCGCCCCTCTCCCGCCCCCACTCCGGTTGGTCTAAAGCAGGGGGTGTATATTTCCACATTCCCTTAAGTTTATCATTGGTGGGTGAAATAAAATTGGGACTTGATGAGTGAATGATGGAATCAATTAAAGAATTAAAGGAGGGTGTCGTTTGGGAAAAGTGAAGGTGAACAAATGGGACTAATAGGTGGAGTAAAGGTGTTAGTTAATGGAGGCTTTAATGGAGACTTTAATTGAGTAGATGAAACGTATGAGACTTTACATGATAATCATATAGGTCCAAAAAAGTGGAGACTTCATGGTTGGTAATTAACTTAGATGGGGTGGTGGTGTCATTAGGAAAGCATGTTTCATCAAAACGCGCATGACGGGTTACATAGGTGTGATTAGTAGACGGATATAAACAACGAAAACCCTTGTATTTGAAACAATACCCAAGAAAAACACATGGTATGCTTCTTGAACAAAGTTTATTATCCGCATAATGTAACAACCCGGTCATAGGGCCCAAAAAGTTTTCGCATATTATAACAAATAAACTAACAATAAAATAATTTTGTACAAACGAATACGAAATTGAACCTGTGATTTAAGTAATTATTTTGACGAGGAAAGTAATATTATACGCGTTGTGATCTCGAACCAACACCCAATAACGAACCCGTACCTGTGACTAATCACTATTGGGGTCACATGTCACCCCATTAGGGGGGACACATGTCCCCCATCATAACTTGACACCATGCCACGAAACCAATGATGGTTTTATAAAAACCATCATCTCAACACCATTTATAAATCTCCAAAACCATTTCCTGCCTCTCTAAGTTGCTGAACACACACACACACCCAAATACATAAAAGAGTAGAGAGATAGAGAGGGCTAGAGAGGGAGGAGCTCCGGCCACCACATGGCGGAGCACGGCGACTCTGCTCTCCGATGATACACCCACACACCCTTTCAAACTATACAGTAGAGAGAGATGAGAACTGGAGACAGATAGAGACCAGAGTAAGAGAGAAGAATTGAGCAAAGGAGAGAGAGAGGTATAGAGAGAGAAAGTGATGAGCAGAGAGAAAGAAGGATCCGCAGAGAAAGAATATGAGGAGGGATCGACCAACCAACTGACACCACCGGTCAGTGGTGGTGGTTCTATGCAGCGGTGGTGCTGCCAACGACCAAACAAGGTAAAAACCCCAAAACTCATTCGACACTCTTTTATGGTACTTGATCAAGATGATTGAGGGATTATGGTTGGAAGGGATTCTAGAAGGTGGTTACAGGTGGTGGTTATGGTGGACGCAGGTGGTTGTGGTGGTGTTACGGTGGTCAAAGGTTCGGGATAGGGTTCCAGATGGTGTCTTAGTTTGGGTCAGGGATTAAACGAGGGGACTCGGTGGTGATGATGGATCATGGCAGATGTGGTGGTCTGAAGTCATGGTTGGTGGCGGTTGGTTTTTGGTGTCGATCTCGGGTCAAGGAGGCTAAGGAAGAAGGTGATTTGAAGTGATTGAGTTATTGGTCAAGCCATGGTCAACAGGAGTCAACTTTCGGGTCAAACCGGTCAATGGAAAGCGAGGCAGGTATAATCGAGTCCGAGTGCTACTTACATTAATCCCTATAATTTATATATATTAGACTACTCGTAGGTACATGTGTGGGACTTGAATAAATACATTGGAACCGACCCGGCTATATGAAGCTAAACAATGAACTTATATATATATATATACACACACACACACACACACACATTGTACGAACTAAAAGATAAACGGACTAGTGAAACATTACTAGAAAGTAATCAATGGTGGTGTTTGAGACCTTGGAACATAAGACACGAAACATTGGACTCTTAGATAGATTATTTGAGATACTTATACCGAGGTATAACTTAGACATTAGGCGAATCATGTGGACTTTGGACATTATAGATAACTTGGACAATAAAGGGGAATATGAGAAGACAATAAGTGTACATGTATAACTTCAGATCAAGGACTATACACTGCATAAACGGATAGGTAGAACTAAACAATTGGAATAAAACCAACAATAACAACTAAACATTTTATGCTCGCCCACACGTGTAACCACAGTACCGGTTACACGCGCTAATACTTGTGATCATGATAGGACTTGGCATGTAATGCATAGACAGGCTCGAGACTTCGGAATACTTGTGACTGTATGACATAAAACACTGTTAAGGTGAGTTCCGTGTACCTCTTCCCTTTTTATGTTTTACTGTTTTGGGGTGAATGCACGCTTCCTTTTATAAACTGTTGTGATGTGACAAGATACTAGCTGCCGGATTTTACTGACACTCATTAACTCGTAGGTGAGACACTTAATATATGGGTAGTACTACTTGGGGAAACCCCCACGCACAGTGGACCCGGAACTACGGAACCGGGAAACCCTCCACTAAGGCCTGCAGACCGTTGCGGCATATATTATGCCTTGTAGATCTATAATGGCAGTAGATAGATCTAGTGTTAGGGTTGAGGGGTCGCTTGTACATCACGTGTGTTGAACTTTGTGTTAAACTGTGTAAACTTGGAAACTGGCTTTTGAAATGATAAACTTGTTTTGGATCCACTTACTACTTATACGGACTCACCAGCGTAATTGCTGACCCAAAACTATTTTAAGCATGTGTTCAGGTAGTGCGTTTGGATGATCGGGAAGAAGAGGTATATGCTTGCTTGTGTGGACTAGAGATTATCATGTTAGAAGGTTCGAGCTTTAAGCGTTGCGGTTTAGAGCATCTAGAGATATGTACGGATAGAGATCGGATCGACTAGTGGATTACACTCCTCAACTGCTTCGACAACCGCCGCGTCTCGTCTCTGCATTAGACTTTAGTTATATTTTTATGTTGTATTTGTATTATTTTTGCGACTAATGGTTGTACAAATAATAAACACTAGTCATCGTTGCTTCTGTTGTGCAATTCTGTTACCAAACTGTCGTAACGTCCAGCCCCTCCTGGTTGGGTTGTTACAGTTGGTATCAGAGAAACGGATGTACCGGAATAGGATATCTCCAGATATCCTATGCTACATCAGGAGAACTTAGAAAACTTAGTATTGAAGGCTCTAAGATTACCTAGCTAGGAAATACCTTGAAATTGCATAAGACTGACGAGAGTGAGAAACAAAATAAGACGAGATTTGAGTGCCTTAACACACTAGAATACTTACAGGGACTTAGAACTAGTGTGACTAGTATACGAGCATTGAGATACGTGAATGATGACTACAACGGAGATTACTAGAATAAATTCCGTGAGGTAAATTGACGATTACACTTGACGTCATGTAATTGTGAATTTACAGGCACGAAAAAGTTCTAAGAAATCCGAAGAGTCGCCGAAATTATGAATGGTAACCACGGTAACCAAAGACTTATGTGAGGAAAACGAACTTTATTAGAGACGTAAGCAAATATGTGATACACTTGTGTGACTGGCGTACAGGTTTTGGACTTGTTATTTGTTGGGTCTGCTGACCTGGAGAAGAACAGATGATTGGAAAGCCAAAATATACTACATATTGATCCTTAATAAGAACAACATTTACAAGTTACTTCTCCCAAAAGACTGTTGACTCTAACATCTATTGTACCCTAACAACTGCTGGAACAACTGCTGCTTGCAAAGGTTTGATGGAGAACAACTGAGAAAGAATAATTGCTGATCAAAGGTCTGATGAAGAACAACTGCTAATCTAAGTACTAAAGACTAAAGGTCTGTTGGAGCCAACAGCACTTAGGCTCCAACAGATGTTACAAGACCATCAGAGGTTACCTATGAGCTGTTTACCTATCAAAGGTTTCTATGTAACAGTATTTGTGTCATCGGATGTTTTATGTTGTTATTCTGTTAGAGGTCACTGTCTTAGGTGACGTCAGCCTAGGTCATCAGTAGTTTAGATTGTATATAAATAGAACAGTGCATGTACTGTTCTATTTATCACTCAAAACATTCTCTTAGACAAACTTACACGAGTGATCAGGCTGAGGGGAGTAATTGTAATCGTTTGTAATCATTCAGTTATATGAAAGCTTTCGATTCTAAAACAATTATTCTCTTGTTTTGATTTATAGTTTATCATTCCGCTGCACTTTCCATTTATAGTTTAACTTCTTTCATCTTTCATTACTTAAACAATCAAAACAATCAAACTCAGATCCTAACATTATAGTTGATATAATTTGACGTTTTGATAAGTAGGCGTATAAATATAAGTACGCATCCATTACCACCATAATACTTATCGTCCTGATCTTATATATATGTGTATGAATATACATGAACGCTATTAATTGAAAATACCTTCATGATTAAGTTATGAGCTAACCGTGAGAGCTAGGTACCTCGCCAAAAAGTTGGTGTTGCAACTCAAAATGAATCAAGATACCAAGGTGAAACTAGAGAATGAATGCCTCTTAAATTCGATAAGTTTGCTTCCTAGCCAAGTAGTTAGTATCTATCACATGATTTGTGCGTCTATGTACGTTGATTACCACGTTGGTAGCTTCTTACTAGGTAAATCAAAATTAGAAATCAAACCATTGACTACTAGATTTCTTTATTTGGACTTGGTTTATATCGGTTTTCGTAGATTTAAGGCAAATATAGTGAATTGGATTCATGATCCCAAAACAGGTTTTAAAGTCAACTCTAGAATAGCAACCAGAAGGTCAGAAAACCATGTTTAAAACTGTACAAGTCACCATGAACATCCAATCCACGCTAACCAAAGCACTAAGAGGAAACGTGACATGAGGAATTCGTAAGGTTTAATAGGTGTTTTGTCGCTTTAATACCCCATGTTGTCTTTAGATTATTACCAAAACCTATAGATTAAGTTCTGTATTCTTTTAATATAGCGATGAGTTACTCGTATGAAACCTATTAGGATTGAATAGGTAGGATCCAACGGGGGGAGTGAACCCAAATACGACAACAATTATATATAAGATGCATCAGGCTTCCATAGATACTTCTAAGACTCGACTATACCACTATAATTTACAATTTATTTTTGCAAAGTAAATCTTAAGGAATGTCGTAACACCAAAATATTGTAAGAAAACACCCATTATGCGACTATACACCAAAGTACATGGACAAGGAAGTTTAGAAAATACTCCCCACGTAAGCATAAAAGCTAGCAAGAATGACTTGTTTTAAAGAGCATAAGACTACGTTATGGTGTTTAGCCTACACTAAGCAAGGTTATTAAGGGCTAGTAATTTTCGGAACACATAGGATTTTTCGACTAACTAGCTTTCGAGTATGTATTCTATCAAGTTTTTGGAAAGATTTTCAATACGTTTACGATGTATCATTGGTGTGGTGGGTTAGCTGTGGTACACCCTATATATAAGCACCAATGACGCATTAAAAATGGGACTGAGAATCGAACCAAGAACAAACCATAACTTATAGAATGTATAAACTAATTGTTTTAACCCTAGACATAACATGAGGTTTTGTGTGGAACCACATAAATTATGATTAGGATTAAGAAAATAGCTATGCACACATGGGCGTGTAGGCCCGAATGATGAAACCAAGTATGGAGTATACTGGATAACCTCCAGGGATAACCCGAAAGAAATTCCGAGGACAGAATTCCATTAACGGGGGGAGAATGTAACAACCTAGTCATAGGGCCCAAAAAAATTTCGCATATTATAACAAATAAACTAACAATAAAATAATTTTGTACAAACGAATACGAAGTTGAACCGGTGAGTTAAGTAATTATTTTGACGAGGAAACTAATATTATACGCGTTGGGAGATCGAACCGACACCCAATAACGAACCCGTACCTGTGACTAATCACTATTGGGGACATATGTCACCCCATTAGGGGGACACATGTCCCCCATCATCACTTGACACCATGCCACGAAACTAATGATGGTTTTATAAAGACCATCATCTCAACACCATTTATAAATCTCCAAAATCATTTCCCGCCTCTCTAACTTGCTGAACACACACACACCCAAATACATAAAAGAATAGAGAGATAGAGAGGGCTAGAGAGGGAGGAGCTCCGGCCACCACATGGAGGAGCACGGCGGCTCTGCTCTCCGATGATACACCCACACACCCTTTTAAACTATACGGTAGAGAGAGATGAGAACCAGAGACATATAGAGACCAGAGTAAGAGAGAAGAATCGAGCAAAGGAGAGAGAGAGAGTTATAGAGAGAGAAAGTGGCGAGCAGAGAGAAAGAGGGGGCTGCAGAGAAAGAATAGGAGGAGGGATCGACCGACCAACTGACACCACCGGTCAATGGTGGTGGTTCTGTGCAGCGGTGGTGCTGCCAACGACCAAACAAGGTAAAAACCCCAAAACTCATTCGACACTCTTTTATAGTACTTGATGATGATGATTAAGGGATTATGGTTGGAAGGGATTCCAGAAGGTGGTTACAGGTGGTGGTTATGGTGGACGCAGGTGGATATGGTGGTGTTACGGTGGTCAGAGGTTCGGGATAGGGTTCCAGATGGTGGCTCGGTTTGGGTCAAGGATTAAAGAGGGGACTCGGTGGTGATGATGGATCATGGAAGAGGTGGTGATCTAAAGTGATGGTTGGTGGCGGTTGGTTTTTGGTGTCGATCTCGGGTCAAGGAGGCTAAGGAAGAAGGTGATTTGAAGTGATTGAGTTATTGGTCAAGCCATGGTCAACAGGAGTCAACTTTCGGGTCAAACCCGGTCAATGGAAGGCGAGGCAGGTATAATCGAGTCCGAGTGCTACTTACATTAATCCCTTTAATTTATATATATTAGACTACTCGTAGGTACACATGTGGGACTTGAATAAATACATTGGAACCGACCCGGCTATATGAAGCTATGCAATGAACTTATATATATATATATATATATATATATATATATATATATATTTACATTGTACGAACTAAAAGATAAAAGGACTAGTGAAACATTGCTAGAAAGTAATCAATGGTGGTGTTTGAGACCTTGGAACATAGGACACGAAACATTGGACTCTTAGATAGATTATTTGAGATACTTATACCGAGGTATAACTTGGACATTAGGCGAATCATGTGGACTTTGGACATTATAGATAACTTGGACAATAAATGGGAATATGAGAAGACAATAAGTGGACATGTATAACTTCGGATCAAGGACTATACACGGCATAAACGGATAGGTAGAACTGAATAATGGGAATAAAACCAACAATAACAACTAAACATTTTATGCTCGCCCACACGTGTAACCACAGTACCGGTTACACGCGCTAATTCTTGTGATCATGATAGGACTTGGCATGTAATGCATAGACAGGCTCGAGACTTTGGAATAGTTGTGACTGTATGACGTAAAACACTGCTAAGGTGAGTTTCGTGTACCACTACCCTTTTTATGTTTTACTGTTTTGAGGTGAATGCATGCTTCCTTTTTATAAACTGTTGTGATGTGACAAGATACTAGTTGCCGGATTTTACTGACACTCATTAACTCATAAGTGAGCCACTTGATATATGGGTAGTACTACTTGGGGAAACCCCCACGCACAGTGGACCCGAGACTAGGGAACCAGGAAACCCTCCACTGAGGCCTGCGAACCGTTGCGGCATATATTATGCCTTGTAGATCTATAATGGCAGTAGATAGATCTAGTGTTAGGGTTGAGGGGTCGCTTGTACATCACGTGTGTTGAACTTTGTGTTAAACTGTGTAAACTTGGAAACTGGCTTTTGAAATGATAAACTTGTTTTGGATCCACTTACAACTTATACGGACTCACCAGCGTAATTGCTGACCCAATACTATTTTAAGCATGTGTTCAGGTACTATGTTTGGATGATTAGGAAGAAGAGGTATATGCTTGCTTGTGTGGACTAGAGATTATCATGTTAGAAGGTTCGAGCTTTAAGCGTTGCGGTTTAGAGCATCTAGAGATATTTACGGATAAAGATCGGATCGACTAGTGGATTACACTCCTCAACTGCTTCGACGGCCGCCACGTCTTGTCCCTGCATTAGACTTTAGTTATATTTTTATGTTGTATTTGTATTATTTTTGCGACTAAAAGTTGTACAAGTAATAAACACTAGTCATCGTTGCTTCCGTTATGCAATTCTGTTACCAAACTGTCGTAACGTCCAGCCCCTCCTGGTCGGACTGTTACACATAATCACGTAAACAAGGAAATACCTGGCAACCAAATGACTGAAAAATTGAATAATCAGGGGTGCGATTATATAACAGTTAAAATGGTGATTTACCACCTAAGAGAATTGTTGGTAAACGATTAATAATGTAAACCGTCGTAGAGAAGGCATCAACCCAAAATGAAGTGGGTAATTTAGCATGAAATAACATTGCCAAGCCTGTTTCAACAATGTGGCGATGTTTGCGTTCAACTCGACCGTTTTGTTGCGGGGTTTATGGGAATGACATATGATGAAAAATCCCATTTTGTTCAAATAAGTGACGAACTTTATGATTGGTAAACTCGGTACCGCCATCACTTTAAAACGTCTTGATTTGAGATGAGAATTGATTTTGAACAAAATGTGTAAATATAGATAACACATCAACAAATTCAGATTTCGCTTTCAAGGGATATAACCAAGTAAAGCGAGAAAAATCATCCACAAAGGCCACATAATAATGATAATTTCCACCCGATCTAATTGGGGAAGGACCCCACAAATCACAATGTATTAATACAAGCGGAAATGATGAACGTTTCTTATTCAATGTAAAGGAAGCAGTTTGGATTTGGCAAGTTCACAAGGGGTACAAAAACCCGTTTTAGGCAAAACAGATGTAAAGGAAATTAAACCATTATTTTTCAACATTGTAATAACATCAAAACTAACATGTCCTAAACGAGAATGCCAGGACTTAAAAGACGCTGAGGGACACTTTAACGAAGCAACGAATGATTGAGGGGTGTTGTAAAGAATGTAAAGGCTATCTTCATGGCACCCGCGAGCCAGAATTTTCTTGTTTGTGTCGATCCTGAATAAAAAATGGGGATAAGAAAACACAACATCAACATGATTGTCTTCAGTTAATTTATTGATGGACAAAAGATTTTTCGTAATATTAGGGACAACCAAAACATTTTTAAGATCAAGAAAACTGAGAAGTTTGGTGTTACCCGTATGTGTGATGGGTAAAGATTGACCATTACCAAAGAAAACACGCTGATTAGCTTGAGTATAGGGGTGGAATCAGGCAGAGAATTGTTGTTTGGAACCATATGGTCAGATGCACCCACGTCACTTGTCCAGTCAGGATTAGTGCATTGCGCATGAAAAGCTTGCGCTAGGTTTGCTTCAGACATATTCCCAGAGACAGCAAAAGATTGCAACTGATAGCACTGAGTTTCATAATGACCCTACTTGCAACAAAGCTGACAAGTAGGAGGCCGTTTAGGCCTGAATTGGCCAGAATCACGAATTGGCCTATTTGGCCGATGTTTACCTGAACTACCTGGTTTATATGATGGCCGAAACTGACCAGACCTTGAAGGTTGAGTTTGAGCCGAAAAAGCCATCGAATGAGTAGAGGGACCATGTAATGCTTTAACAAATAATTCTTGACTTTCAGTCTTGGCTATCAGATCTTGGAGAGTAGGTATAGGTCGCACAGTACGCATATAAGTGGAGAACCCCTCAAAAGTCAGTCCGGGACCACAAAGAAACCAATGTAACTGATCCATAGGATCAACAGGATGACCACCGGCAAGAAGTTGATCATAGAAACCTTTGAAAATATGACCATAATTAGAGACAGACTTATCCCCTTTCTGAATGAGACGAATATTATCACGCAAGTTTTGAACACGCTCCACGGAGGTATTACAAAATGCATTTTCAAGTGCAAATCATATGTCTCGAGCGGTAGGCAATTCAATAGTAACCGCAAGAGCTTCTTCAGTTAAGGACGCATGAAGCAAAATAATGCCTTGTTGTTCATGGCATAACCAAGTACCACATTCAAGATTAGGCGACTCTTTAGCATCAATTGTTATAGTGGGAGAAGGAGCCGAAAAAGACCCATCAACGTGGGATTCAATTTCTTGGTAGGCTAACAAGGGTAGCATTTGAGCCCTCCAATAAATATAATTTGAAGCATTAAGCTTGATAGCAATCATAGGTGCAAGACCATTTAGAGGAGAAGAATTGGTGGAGGAAGAAGCCATTGAAATCACAAAGTTTGGTGAGAAAAAAATACGAACAAAAGGAAAGAGGAAAGAATAAAGAAGGTAGAAGAAAAGATGAGAAAGCCAAGGAAAGGAGAAAAAAAGATGGAAGGGAAACAAAATATCTAGGTTTGTATGGCTAATACCATAACAAAGTTTAGATTCAATAATAGATAATGGTAAAAGAGTTACACTGTATAGGTATAAACTACACTTTACTACCTAAAGGCTATACAAGTTACAATATTGCACCCTAACATGTCATAGTATAACGGATTTTAATAGATTTCCTTTTAGAATTTTTAGTCCTTGTTGGGTAAGTACGACTTTGCAATAGATGATTAAGAGCATAAATGCGTTGAGTCGAGCTTAAGCATGATTCGTCTAAGTAAAGAGAGCTTAAGCTCTAGCTCTTGTTTCAAGCTCTATGTCGAAAGCTCAAGCTCAGTTTGTGAGTAGTTTTTCAAACTCAAACTTGAATAGTTATTATCTAATTTACTTGTTTAGTTATTTTATTTATTTACATTTTTTATTTTTAGAAAATGTTTATTCATAATATAACATATAGTATTTCGATTCATTTTCATAATTTTATATACTATAATTATATTGTGTGAATATATTTAATAATAATAAGCAAAAAATGAATGTAATACGCTCGTTTAGGCTCAAACTCGATATGTGAAACTTGACTCAACTTCATTTATCAAAGGAGCACCAACATAAGCCCGCGTTCAAACTCTGATGAATTTGAGCCTCTGACAAGCTGATCTCGAGTGGCTCACAAACAACTCTATTCTTTTGCACCACTTAAGGCGATTTGTTTGGTTATCTGCTAGAAATGATATAGGTAAGTTTTTGAACGAAATGATATGGGTTATCTGTTGAATTTGAGCCTCTAACGAGCCGATCTCAAGCGGCTCTACTCATTTGCACCACTTAAGGGTGATTTGTTTGGTTATCTATTAGAATTGATATAGGTAAGTTTTTTAATGAAATTTTATAGGTTATCTGCTAAATTTGAGCCTCTAACGAGTCAATCTCTAGCGACTCACAAACGACTCTACTCTTTTGCACCACTTAAGAGTGATTTGTTTGGTTATATGTTAGAAACTATTTAGGTAATTTTTGAACGAAATTTCTTTCTAGGCTTTCGGTAGTATAGACTAAAATATAAAGATAACTAGGAAACACTCGTGATTAGGCATGCCAATGTAGCGGGGTTGGGAAGGTTTGAGAAGGTTTGAGTAATCACATCCTCATATATGATTATATAAGCTTGTCTTAAGAGGTGACTCAAAACCTATTAAGTATCAGGTAAAGTTGTTATTTTATTAAAAATATCCGTTGGATATTTTGGCCCAAGATATGTCAGGCATCTATTAGGTACTTATTAAATTATACGAAAACAAAAGATAACTTAAGAAACAAGAACAAGACATGACATTATATACAGTAAACATATAGCAATCTAGTATGAATGGTAGGGTTACAAGCTTTATTTGATGAAACATTTGTCAATGAAACACATAACAAAAAGTTAGTAATCTGGAGTGAATACCAAGATGGCAAGATGCCATAACAAAAAGTAAAAATAAATAAATATATATTATCGTATAAAAGGGTATACATTACCAGGTAACCAAGTCAAGTGAATGAGTATGTCATTAAATCCCATGCCCCGTCCCAAACCCATAAAAAATCATACTCAATTACCTGACACCATATCAGGTTTTGAGTTTACCATTGAGTTCAATTGCCATATGTAATTGCAACTAGAGTCCCAAGAACAAGATAAAAGCTAAGATAGAGATACCATGAGTTATGGAATACACTCACTAATAATAAAATCTAAGACATACACCATGAGCTACGAGACCAAGGCTATAGGGTGCAGTCATCTGCTCCCTTATCTTCATCTTTTACCTGAGCATCACGTCATCCTCTCTTTTCATTGTTCCCCTCTTCCCTATTGAGGAGTGTGATTCACTTTCCATTCTCTTCTCCTTCCATTTTTTTTACCTTTTTATTCAATCCATTTAATTTAATTTAGTTAAAATAGAAAATCAACATTTCATTTATTTTAACAAAAAGTACAAATCAAAAGAAAAAAATGCATAATCTAAAACACTTCATACATAAAATTTAACTACAAACACAACTATTCAACACAATGAAAATTCTAAATATGGTCAATCAAATTGGCACGAAGGTTCAAGTGCATATGACAGTTGTATAATAGCCACATATTTGATTCTTATTGCGCCTCATCAACCGGTACAACATTCTCATGAATGCCATCCATATCATATTCACATATTGTCTGGCCTTCGTCTTTGATACTCATGCTATGCAATAAGAGCATTCACATTTGGTTCTCCATATCTTGTGAGTGAAATCTTCATATTTTGATATGTGATAGTAAATGGTTGTGAATGGAGGAGAGAGAAAAGTTACTGTTTATCTCTATATTTGATATGAAACTGATCACCATCTATAATTTTTGAAAGTGGCTATGAGTGAAAGAGGGATAAAAAAATAATAAAAGTATTACTTAATTAAAAAGAAGAGAGAAATGAGGTGCTTTTTATTAAGAACTGATTTACTCCGTATTAGAGAGTGAAAATCGGTCACCTTTACACTTGTGCCATTTTTCATTAGAGATGGAACATATTTGGGACCGAGATTTAGTCGCAGATAAGTTTCTATCCAAAAATCCATATTGTCAAGACATATTTGTGACTAAAATCTAGTCTTAAATAAGGTGCCAAGATATTAGCGACTAATTATCAGTAGCTAAAATATGTCACCTAAAAATCAGTCCTCAATACTATCAGTAACTGATTAATCAGTCCTAGATGCTACGTATTTGAGACTGATATACCAGTCCCTGATAGTTTAGTCTCTAATAGTCACTTTTCTTGTAGTGGGAGAAGCTATGTTGGGTCTGCTGACCTGGAGAAGAACAGATGATTAGAAAGCCAAAATATGCTATCTACTTGATCCTTGAATAAACAGTCTTTACAACTTGCTTCTCCCAAAAGACTGCTGACCCTAACTACTGTTCTATCCAAACAACTGCTCAACAACTGCTGATATAAAGAACTGCTGAGGAAACAACTGATGAAGAACAACTGCTGACCAAAGGTCTGATGAAGAGCAACTGCTGATACAAGTACTGAAGACCAAAGCTGTCACACCCTCAAAATCCACTTGCGGAGTTTTACCGCGAGGCGCATGACAAACCAGGATCCAAACCAACGATCACAATAAACAAGTCTAAATGTAATTAATGAAATACCAAAACATAGTTTTAAAATCCCGTTTACAGCGGAAGCTTATTCAAAATAAAGTTCAACATAAATAACCAAAGTTCAATGTTTATGAAATCATGCGACTCTATCTAGACGCCGTGCAGACGCGTGCGTCCTAGTTCCATTGTGCTACCTTAGCGACCTGAGAAAACATGTAAAAGTTTACGTCAGCACAAAAATGCTGGTGAGTTTACAGGTTTGCAGTTCAAGTACCAAGTCCACCTGTCCATACTATAACAAATAGAAAACCAGTATACGCTAGCTAGGCGTACGTTTTGTTACTACCACGATTGGAAAACCATTACTAACTCGAATACCAGATGTTGTGCCCGAAAAGTTCCAATTGTTCCTGTTGTTCCTGTTTGAGACAATATGCACTCGCCCGGCCCTCCAAGCCGACGAGCGGGGTTGGTCACTCCCAATAGCGCTATTCACATTTCCCCGTTGTGCAAACCCGCACATTCATGGTTCCCCCCGGGACTTCCAAAGATCGTGTAGTATACGTTAGAACCCATAGTATGACAGAATTTACCAAACAATCGTTTTAACACATGTTTTCTCCCCCGAAAGTATAAAACCAGTTTAAAAGAGGGGCCGTAAACTCACCTTAAGTTGCTTTACTCCCTATCCCGAGTAAACTCAGCTGCTATGTTAGTCCCGTACAGTGGCGACCTAACATACGACAGTTACAAGTACTTAGACTAATAACCCGCAGGTTAATTAGTCCCTAGATGTCCAGACCATAACCAAGTTTGTTTGAAAACACCGTGACTGTTTAACCGACCCAAAGTACAAGACTCGACATCCCATTGGTGACCCGAGACTCCCCGTGTTATGTTTACGTTCCAAAACATACAATAACGCAAGTATACTTAACATACGTTAACGCACAACAAGTTATAGCACATAGTTCACGTATCACCGAAATACATCCAAATATATGTTACCAAGTTACTAGATATGTTACGAGGTTCCTAGCATGTTACTACATGTCAAATCGGGTCTCGGAATGCTAATTTACACTTACAGCAGCAGTACATGCGATTAGGGAGGCTAATCGCATGAAATGTCACGTGATTAGGGCTAATCGCCCCTTAAGGCAGGCGATTAGGGCTACTCGCCCTTAGGACCACACGATTGGGCTACTCGCCCCTGTAGCCAGGCGAGTGGGCCTACTCGCCCATGATTACACGCGAGTGGGGGCTACTCGCCCCTAATACACGCGATTAGCAAGGCTAATCGCCTGTAACCTTGCTGTTCCGGGTTTTTCGCGCGTTTAACGCTCCAAATCAGATCCAGAGCGTGTGTAACTACCCAATATCATCCCAAACACTATCCTAAACATGTTTAACCCAAAACCCTTCGTTCATCCTCGTAAAATCAGTCCTGCATGCAACCAAAGCAATCCAAACACATACACATAGCATGCAACATTCAATTAACGCATGTAATCATAACCCTATTATCCAATTACTGAGATTCCTATCATTATAATAACAATATTACTTCTGACCTAGCATGATAACACATCAACACATCATCAAGATTCATAAAAATCCTATCTTTCTAATCATACATACCCATAACACATGTTTATTAATTATAATCCGATTAATAACTCTTATTGACGATTTTCAGAAATCTTTTTCGTTTATGAACAGGTCTGGACCATTAGGGATTGATTAAAAACGTTTACAAAGTGTTATGGATGAGAATCAAACCTTGGAATTGTAAAAGGATGATGGTTAGACCTTGAAACCTTGTGTTTTTGATCAAAATCGCCTTCCAGAGGTTGTTTAAGTGTTTGGGGCGGTTATGGGACGACTAGGGTTAATATTAGTGAGTTTAGGAGGTTAAGTGTTGTATTTATAGGCGTTTCTAGTCGTCCAGCACGTTATAGGCGAGTATGCAGCAGCTACATGCGATTAGGGCTGCTAATCGCATGAGATTGGGCCTAATCGCCCCTAAGAACACACGAGTAGCCTCCTACTCGCGTCTACTGTGCCCTACTCGCCTCCCCTATGGGCGATTAGGCTTCCTAATCGCCTGTAGGGGTTCCCTTTGTGTGTTTTGCGCGTTAAACCCCGTTTTAACATATGTTAATGCATATTCATGTACCGACAAGTCACATAATGATTGTAAACACATAACACAAGTAAATACACATATTTACACTCGTTCACCAATTCCCGGGACTCGAGACTCGTATGTTCCGTATGCCCTGACGATCCCACCGATCGTCACCGTTTGTACACTTGGCTAAGGACCGACATCTAATGAACCTCTAGACCAACATCCAATGATCTTCTAGACTAACTAATAGTTCCCGAACTATAACCCGACTTAACTAACCCAGTTAAGTACAATATACACGTGACTCGCTAAGGTAGACTTTCATCTAGACAACGTTGTTAACCCGAATTTGCCAGGTGTCACATCATCCCCACGTTAAAAGAATTTTCGTCCCGAAAATTTGTACAAGTACAGAAAGAACAAAAGAAATAACGAAGGAAACAAGCAAAAGGTAGAAACCAAAAGAGAGGGATTTACCCGAGTTGTCACAAAAGCACTGCTGGAACCAACAGCACTTAGGCTCCAGCAGTGGATACAAGACCATCAGAGTTTATCTTCAACAGCTGTTTAATATCAGTGCTTTCAATGTAACAGTAGTTTGTATAGCAGATGTTTAAGTTTGTTATTCTGTTAGAGGTCACTGTCTTAGGTGACGTCAGCCTAGGTCATCAGTGGTTTGAGTCTGTCTATAAATAGAACAGTGCTTGTACTGTTCTATTGTATCACACACAAAACATTCTCTCTGACAAACACTGTGTGATCAGGCTGAGGGGGAGTAACTTGTACGATTGTAATCTTTGAATTAATGAAAGCATTCGATCTAAAAACATTTACTCTCTTGTTTTGATTTACAGTTTATTATTCCGCTGCACTTTCATTCTATTTTCATTTCATTATTACCATCATTTAGTTAAACAATCAAAACAAACAAACTCAGATCCTAACAATTGGTATCAGAGCTTGGTCAATTAAATTCGATCTAACAAATCAATTTAATAATCAGCTCACAATTATTGATATCGTTTGTCAGTTAGATTGAAAACAGAGTAATAGTTTAATTTCGCTTCAACCGTTGTTAAACAGACTTTGTTTTTTGAAAAATCAGAGAATGGCTTCTATCAATCACGATCCACATAACACTGGCACGAACAACAAGCCACCGATGCTTGTCAGATCTGAATACAATATCTGGCAACGTCGGATGAGCCATGTTCTAGCTCAACAAAACACTGGGTGTTGGAAGTCGGTTATCTTCGGACCACATGTTCCGACTGTGCCGAGTACTGAAGATCCCAAAGTGTTTGAGCCAAAGAAACTTGAAAACTACTCCGACCAGGATTTTCAGAAAATTGAGTTAGATGCTAAGGCCTTCAGTATTGTGGCCATGGCTCTACCCAATGATATATATGCTGGGTTGTTACACTGTAACAGTGCAAAGGAGTTGTGGGATGCACTGAAAGAACAGTTTGGTGGGACTGAGGAGGTTATTGAAAACAACCGTGAAATACTTAACCAACAATATGAAACATTCAGTCATGTCATAGGAGAGTCATTAACTCAACAGTTTGAGAGATTTAATTGCTTAATTAGTGAACTAAAATTGGTTGGTCTTACTTACCCTCATTCAACTTTGAACCATAGGTTTTTAAGATCATTACCAGACAAATGGGACACTATTGCTATTGTAATGAGAAACTCAATAGGATTTAAAGACCTATCACTGACCCAGCTTCATGGTAAGCTCTTGACCTATGAAAGAGAGCTTAACCAGAAAAAGAAGCTCCAGGACTCTGGAAAAGTGTCTGATGACTATGTGTTTGGGAATACAGCACTTTTGGGTCATGATGAGGTGCCTGGAAACACAAAGGATCAGAGTTATGATCATTTTATTGACATAACTTCAGGTTTTAACTCAGGTTTTAACTCTGATTCTTATTCACCAAACTATGCTTTCACAGCAAGTGGTGGTGATATACAGGCATCTGACAATATATCCTTTGAGTATGATGACCTGAAATACTTTGACCCTGATGATTTGGAAGAAATGGACATTATACACCAATTGGCCCTTCTCAGTGTAAGAACTAATAATTTTTACAAGAAAACTGGGAGAAGGTTTCCAGGGTTGACAGGCAGATCTAAGGTTGGGTTGGATAAATCAAAGATCAAGTGTTATAAATGTCATAGGTTTGGTCATTTTGCTAGGGAATGTAGGGGTCAACATGGTACACCTATGATAACCTATCCAAATCAAAGACCACAGACCAACACTTATCAGAACTCCTATAATACCCCTGGACCTAATGTGCAAAACACTGCCCATTTTGCACAGTCCTCAAGCACTGTTCCTGTCCAGTATGTCGAAACCACTGTTCCTCAGATTCATTATGTGCAAACACCTGTTGCTCAAACACCTGTGCAAACGACTGTTGCTCCATCCTCTGCTCCTGCAGAGACCAGTCAACAGAGCTTCTTTACACAAGGCTTTGTTGATTGGAGCAGTTTACCTGATGAGCTAACAGATGAGAATTTTGCACTAGTTGCCAAAGCTGAAAATGAACCAGAAAATTTTTGTTTCATGGCTATGGTAGATGAGATTGAATCTGAGGAAGTGGTAACTGAATCTGATGTTGTGACTGATGATATTGTTAGTGAAGCTGTTGCAGGTGAAAAACCTGAAGAAGAGGTTGTGAATCTCTCAGATCCCTGGGGTGCATCTGATGACTGTGAGTGCAAGTGTGATTGTGCTTTGATGGCTGCTGCTAAGGTATCTCCTCAAATTCTTAAAGAGTTGTGTTCTGACAAATGTGTAATAGCATTTGCTAACATCAAAGAGGTGAATGAAAACCTTAGAAAGAAAATTTTGGATGATGAAGTTAAATTTGAAAAACTCACAAAAGATTTGAAAACAAGTTTAACTGCAAAAGAGTCTGAAATTAGCAGTTTAAAACATGAAGCAACTATAACCAAAGACCAGCTCCAAACTATGATAACAAAATATCAAAGTTGTAAAAGTGAGCTTGAGTCCACCCAAGTTGAATGTAAAAAATGGGTGGAATCATGTAGAGGTTTTGAGATGCTACTCAACAAACAAACCAAAAGTCATGTGAAGTTTGGCTTTGGTTTTGCAACCACTGCTCCAGCTTTTGAAAACACTGACACAAAGAGTCAAAAGTCTGTTGAGATAGTACCAACAAACCTGCAGGGTCAAGAGATTAAAATCACTGAACCAAATGGTAAGAAAATTGTTCTTGAAAAACCAGAAGGTTCCTCATCTTTTGCTGAACTTGAAAAGTATGAATTTAAACCTACTTGGTCTGATGAGTGTGATACTCTTGAGAATTATAAACCTGTAGATTTTAAAACTCCTGAGGGAAAGACAGCTCCTCAGGCAAGGGTCATTCCCTTGGCAAAAGTCATTCCCCTGAAAGATTCTCCAGCAGATGCTCAAACATCTGCTGAAAAGAAGACTGAAAAGGGGAAGAAGAAAGAAAAGACTGTTAACTTGTTTTGTGATTTCTGTGAAAAGAAGAACCATGTCACCAAAAACTGTTTTCTTCTAAAAGCATATGATATCAACAAAGGAACAAGTGAATGTGATTCCAAAGCCACATGCTCAATATGTGGGAAAAAGAATCACAAGACCAAAGAGTGCTTGTATCTCAAAAATTTTGATGTAAAAATACAAGAATACAAAGCTAAAACTCTTGCAAACCCTGTGGTTAGTACTCCAAAAGGAAAGCCCAAACAGACATTCACCCCTGTCCAAACATCTGTTACAAAAAGGCTTGAAACATCTGCTTCTAGAGATGTCCAAGTAACAGATGCTCCACCCACAAGCAAATACCCAAGAGGTTATGGTCAACCTCCATGTCACAGTCTGCCACATGTTTATGAGGAGCCAAAAAGACCCTCTAAACCAAGAGTGAACAGAAATCCATATGGGTATTATCATCTGTCAGGAAGTGATCAAACAACTGCTGCCCCAAGTGTTGACATCCAAGCACTGGCAAATGGTCAGCAGCAGTTGTTGACCTTAATTCAGAAATTGGTCCAAACCACTGATCACCTTCCAAAGCTTGAGTCTGAAAGGTCTGAGGACCCATCCAAAGCCAATTTGGCTTTGGACACTCACCAAAACTAATCATTTACTGATGTGCAGGGAGCTTCTGCTTGTTTAGATAGTCTTTGGTATGTAGATAGTGGAGGTTCCAGGCACATGACAGGATGTAGAGCCCTACTTCTGGACTTCTTGGCTCATGGAGGGGGTGATATATCCTTTGGTAATGATTCTAAAGGTAAGGTGTTGGGTTCAGGGACTGTACAGGCTGGAAAACTCAAGTTTGAAAATGTCAATCTTATTGATAATCTCAAGTTTAATCTTCTGAGTGTTTCACAAATGAGTGACAAAGGTTATGGCTCATTTTTCACAAAGAAAACTTGTAAGATTATTGGGCCAGAAGTGGTGAAAAAGATTGATACCATTATTGCTGAGAGCAAAGCACAGCTTGTTGCTCATAGAAGTGGCAATGTGTATGTTGTTGATATGTTAAAGGACAATCCTATGGCAAATGTCTGTCTGTTTTCTGCTGCCTCCACTAAGGAGACAGAATTGTGGCATAGGAGATTGGGTCACACCAACCTTAATACTATCAACACACTCTCAAAACAAAGCCTTGTCAGAGGTTTACCATCAAAAGAATTTAAATGTGATGAGCATTGTGTTTCTTGCTTAAAAGGGAAACAACATAAAAGCTCTTACAAATCCATTGATGAGTCCAAAACTAGTCAGTGTTTACAACTGTTGCACATGGACTTGTTTGGCCCTGTTAAAATCATGAGTCTAAGAAGAAAGAGATTTTGTCTTGTCATAGTTGATGATTTTTCTAGGTTTACATGGACTTACTTTTTACACTCTAAGGATGAGACTGCAGGTATATTGAAGGACTTTGTCACCAAGGTTGAAAAGCAATATGACTTGCCAGTAAAAGTCTTCAGGAGTGACAATGGAACAGAGTTTAAAAATAAGGAGTTGGATGACTTCTGTGTGTCAAAAGGGATTGTGAGGCAGTTCAGCATCCCAAGAACACCAGAACAAAATGGGGTAGTTGAGAGGAAAAATAGAACTCTTATAGAAGCTGCAAGAACCATGCTAGCAGATTCTGGTTTGCCACTGTCCTTTTGGGCAGAAGCTGTAAACACTGCTTGCTATGTTCAAAACAGAGTTTTGATCAACCCCAGACATCAAAAAACTGCTTATGAAATTTTGTTCAAAATCAAACCATTAATCTCATTTTTCAAAATCTTTGGCTGCCCATGTTTCATTTTAAATCTCAAAGATTCCATTTCAAAATTTGCAGCCAAAGTAGACTGTGGTTATTTTCTGGGATATTCTTCTACTGCTAAGGCCTACAAAGTGTTTAACACAAGGACTAAGACAATAGAAGAAACTTTGAATGTTAAGTTCAATGAACTTTCATCTCTAAAAATCCCTGCAAACCCTGCTGAATTATTTGATTTAGATAAATTCAAATTTGAAGATATCACTGTTAAAACTAACAATGCAGGTATTCCATAGTCTCCACAGCAAGATTACAGAACAGATGTTGTGATCCCCAGTCACTACAAAGTCTATTCTGCATCAGAGGAAGCAGCTGTTCGAAACAATTGTCAAAACTCTGCCACAGCTGTGTCAACCACTGTTGGCCAGTCCTATCCTCAAACCTCTGCCTCACCCCTCACAACTACTGACCTATCATCTGTTGACAAAAGTCAATCATCTGTTGACAATAGTCAGTCAAGTTTCACACCACTTGGACCCATTCCTCCATTACCATTTCAAACATCTGATGGCACTACAGAAGTACCAACAGATGTTACACCAACAGAGTCACCAAACCTCTGTCCATCACCTCAAAATGCCATTGTTCCATATCAAGGAGATCTTATTTACTTAAGAGCTCATCCACCAGACCAGATCATTGGCAACATCAGAGAGGGTGTGCTCACAAGAAGCCAATCCTAAAATATCTGTCTTTTTGCAGGTTTCTTATCCCTCACACAACCTGTCAAGTACCAAGAGGCACTGAAAGACAACAGTTGGGTAGAAGCCATGCAAGAAGAACTCCTTCAATTCAAAAGACAACAAGTATGGGAGCTTGTACCACTTCCTAAGGATGTTTGTCCTATAGGAACAAAGTGGGTCTTCAAAAACAAGACTGATGAAAGGGGTATTGTTGTCAAGAATAAAGCGAGGCTTGTGGTTCAAGGCTTCAGACAAGAAGAAGGAATAGATTATGATGAGACCTTTGCTCCTGTAGCTAGACTAGAGGCCATCAGACTCTTTTTAGCCTTTGCTGTCAACCACAATATAAAGGTGTATCAGATGGACATCAAATGTGCTTTTCTTTATGGCAAAATTCAGGAGGAGGTCTATGTATGTCAGCCACCTGGTTTTGAAGACACATTCCATCCTGACTATGTCTACAAGCTCAACAAAGCTTTGTATGGACTCAAACAAGCACCAAGGGCATGGTATGAAACTCTTTCCACATTTCTCTTATCCATTGGCTTCACAAGAGGTAAAATTGACAAAACTTTATTTCTTAAATGGAAAGGGAAACACTTAATGATTGTTCAAATATATGTGGATGACATCATTTTTGGATCCACATGTAACCAAATGTGTGAAGAGTTTAGAAAACTCATGACAGCAGAGTTTGAGATGAGTGCCATGGGTGAGCTTCAGTGTTTCCTTGGTCTTCAAGTGAAACAACTGCAAAATGGCACATTCATTCACCAAAACAAATATGTAAAGAACTTATTAACCAGATTTGAGATGAATGATTGTAAGCCATGTAGCACACCTATGAGTACAGTCAAGCTGCTCACTATTGATGACAAGGATGAACTGGTTGATCAAACACATTATAGATGTATGATTGGGTCTTTATTGTACCTAACTGCATCTAGGCCAGACATTATGTTTGCTACCTGTGTCTGTGCCAGATCCCAGGCTTCACCCAGAAAGTCAAACCTTATTGCTGTGAAAAGGATATTCAGATACCTCAAAGGTGCTCCCACACTTGGTATCTGGTATCCTGCTAATGGAAACATTGAGCTTTCAGGTTATTCAGATAGTGACTTTGCTGGCTGTCACACCACAAGAAAATCCACTTCAGGAGGGTGCCAATTTCTAGGGAATGCCTTAGTTTCATGGCAAAGCAAAAAGCAGGCAGCTGTTTCAACTTCAACAGCTGAAGCTGAATACATTGCTGCTGCAAGCTGTACAGCCCAACTCATGTGGCTTCAAAATCAACTACTGGATTTTGGGATAACTGCACTTAGGACTCCACTCATGTTGGACAGCCAAGCTGCTGAAAATATCATCAAGAATCCAGTCTCTCATTCCACTACCAAGCACATTGACATAAGACATCATTTTGTCAGAGACAGCTATGAAAAAGGTTTGATTTCTTTACACCATGTTCCAACAGAGGATCAGTTGGCAGATGTGTTAACAAAAGCTTTAGACACATCTACCTTTACAAATCTGATTTCCAGAATTGGTATGTTAAACATGGATTAAACAAATAAATTTTTTTTTAAATCATAATAAAATGGTTCAGAAATTCAATTTTTTTATAGCTGTTTGGTTGAAAAATCTGTTTATAACATCTGATCAGATAAAACAACCACTGTTTCATTCATATCCACTGTTGGTTGAAAAGTCTGTTTCAAAACATCTGATCAGATAAAACAACTGTTTGGTTGAAAAATCTGTTTCAGAACATCTGTTCAGATAAAACAACTGTCCGCCTATATATATATATATATACAATATTAAAAAAAAAAAAAAAAAAAACCCAACAGTTGGATCCATCAGCTGTTTGTATCAGTTGTTTACCAAAAACAGCTGTTCTCCACCAGATGTTACATCCATCAGATGATTGCCACGTCTGCTCATATAAGCAGAGGTTTGGCCACATCAGCGGTTTCATTACCCAAGAATTCTTAGTGTAATCTTACAAAAAGTCCTACCAGAAAAAGTTTTCAAAAAGGGTGCTGCTATGCAAATGAAAAGCTTAACTGATGAAACTTTCACAAGAATGCTGGGTGGAAGCACCCAAGAAAAAGTGTCTAAAGTGTCAAAAGTTTCTAAAACACAACCAAAGAGGACTAAGGCAACAACTGTTGTCAAAACCTCTGTTGTTGAGCCCACTGCTCCTGGTGATCATGGCACTACATCCAGTGCTGTGAAACCCACACCAGCCACTTCCAAAAGGAAACATCCATCCACAAAAACCACCACTCAACCACAAATGAGGCTTCTGGATGTTGAGGTACCAGAAGAAACCTCTGTTGCACAACAAAAGCAACCTGAAACCACTGTTGTTACTTCCTCACAACAGTTGGACATACCTCCACCTGACCAAACTCCTCATGAATCCTCTCAAAAGGATCATGTTGTAAGCCAAGGGGACACACATCATGATGCATTTGAGTCACTTGACCATATGTTCACTAGCCCCTCTCCCAGGGCTAATTCTCTTCTTACTCCTCCACTCTCACCATCACATGTCCCACAAACAATGCAACCTCTGTTTGAAGCAATTGACAAATCTCAGGAAGATCCCAGTTCCTCTCTTCCACCTGTCACTGAGAGTATACTCCAACAAGTGACTGGCCCTGAGAATATTCAATCTGCTATCCCACAAACAGAAGAGGAGGTTACACCACCTGGTTTCAATGAAACTCTAGGTGAGTTTTCAAGTGGAGCAGCCACTACTGATGTAGAGACCACTGTCTCACATCAGGACAGTGATTACATAGCTAAGACTCCCTTGAAGGCAACAACTGTTGAAGCCACTATAGTGTCTCCAAAAACAGTTGGAAGTCCCCAGTACCAAGACAAAGGGGCATCTGATTCACCTATTAGGCCTGAATCAGGTAGAACTACCACTGGTAGGGACTCAGATGATCCTATTAATTTAAGAGATGGGTCAAAATACCAAGAATTGACGGACAGAGTTTCTGTTATTGAAACCTCTGTTGCTGACATCAAATCTGATGTCAAGCTTCTACTGAGCTCAATTGCAGATCTCTCCAAGAGTCAACCATCCACAGCTGATATAGCCAATGAGTTATGGAAATCAGTTTCCCCATCATCATAGCTCACAGAAAATTGGCTGATCAGACACATGAAACCTACATGGCTGAGATCAGGAATATGGTAGATGCAAGGTACAAAGATACCCATGCTGATATCAAAGCCATCAAGGATCACCTGCTGAAGACTACTGGCTCTGCCCCTACCACCATCCTCAGGGATGAAAATGATGATGCTTTCACGGCTGATGATGCCAAAAAGGGGGAGAGTGGCAGAGATAGGCTACCAAAATTAGATCCTTTTGGTTGTCCTCCTTCTCAAAAAGGTCAAGCCAAGTCTGCCAAGAAACCAGAGTCTACCAAATCAGCTCCACAACAACAACAACAAGCAACACCAACAGCACCACCACAACAAACCACTGAAAAGAATAAAGCAGTAGATGACTCTGCAAACATAGAAGCTGAAAAGGCAACTCAGGCCAAACAAAAGAGGGCTGACACCTTGGAAGCTAAAGCAGAGTTACTGGTGAATCTCAAAAGAGAACAACAGCAGGAGAAAGAAGATGTGGGATCCTCTAAAAGGATGAAAAGACCTGCCAAGCATGTTAGAAAATCACCATCTAAGTTGAAAACCTCTGTTGATAAAACCACTGCTACTGAAACCACTGCTACCCAAACCACTGAAACCACTATACCCAAACCAACACACACACCTGAACAAACAACCACCAAACCTACATCACCAGCCAAAACCCCAACATCTGCTGGTTCTACTAAAAGGCCAACAGATGTTAATCCAACCACTGCTACCAAATCACCTTCACCAAAAATCATGTACACAAGGAAGAGAAAATCAACCTTTGTTGTGCATGATGAAAACATACACACATCACCAACCACCATTTCAACTGCCCAATCCACTCCTCCCATCACAGCCATTCCACTCACATCATTCTCACCACATACATCCAAATTCAAATCCCATAGACCACCACCAACCATTACACCATTGGTTGTTCAGTATCCCCTTGAACTTGATCTACTCAAGGGGGAATTACAATCCTTCTACAATACTGAACAACCATCTGAAAGATCCTTCCCATCTCTCCCAAACTTCCCTGTTCCCCTCAATATTGATACTTATCTGAAATACAAGGGTGAGCAGGTGGATGCCATCATCAGGGAGAAATGCAAAGGGAAGGATGACAGGACTGCTCAGGGCATCCATTCAGCAGAGCTTAGCAAACTCAGAAGGATTGAAGACTTTGCTAAGACCCTGAGCAATTCCATGTCCTCCATGCCACTCAGTGTAGATTTGGAAAAGGAGATAAGGGAATCCCTTCTTGAACAGATAATGGCAACCAAGCCTTACAAAGCAAACAAAAAGCAGTTCAATGGTTGGACTACTCATGCTTTGAGAGAAGAACTGATCAGAATTGAAGAAATGGCCAAAGACCCCAAAGCTAAAGTCTCCACTCCAAATTTTGGCAAAGGCAGATGTAACAACCGGCAAAATTAAGGTAATCCCGTACTAATTAATTAAACGCGATTAACGTAATTAACCGTAATTATGTGCTGATTATTTAATTGAGGCCTTAGAAAGATAGAAGTTCCCAAGTAATGCATAGGAATGCATAAGTTTAATAGCAAAGCATGATAGGATCATGCACAGACAAAACTATCCGGTATGGACACTGGCGATTACCCGGTAAAACTTAAATAAGCGAAACGAACTCCGGACACCCGGAATATAAAATAAATAATATTTTCACGAAATATTATGAGTTTTGGAAACCCAAAGCCACACGTGAAAGCTTATTGCACAAATCTCCCGGTAACGAATAAAGTGCGCGTACCGCACCCGATACGCGCGTAACACGTAAATTCACCCGGCAAAAGCCGAAATAAATTATCAATAATTTAACTGGGCAAAATTTTATGAATATTAACGGTATTTTAATATTGAGGTAAACCGCGAATAAAATTCGAGAAATACCCGGGCGGTACCCGAAAGGAATTAACTTAAACATAATATGGAGAAGTAATTAGCAAAGTGGACCCCACCAACACCCCATAGGGGCCGGCCAAAGGGCCACTTAAGTGTAGTTCACTTAAGTTTTTTTTTAAAATCTTCCATATCATTAGCAATGATGGGCTTGCATGAAAAAGGATTGGATAAGAGATTAACCAAATCATTTCTTCCTCTCTCTCTCTCTTAAACTCGGCCAAACACCCTCTTATAACACCACTAGATATTTTTTTGTGATCTTGCATAATCCTTCCATATCTACATAATCCAAGACAAGATTTAGGTGATCTTTGGAAGATTGAGTAAGATAGCATAAATACACTTGATGAACACTTGAAGAAAACACAAAAATTCTCTTCTTTTTCTTCCTCTTGGCCGTAGCTTTCCACCCCCACATTAGCACTTTTCTTTCAATTTTTACACTACCAAATTACCTCTAGATCATTATCCTTCAAAACCCCATTGTGTGTTTCAAGAGCTTGGAGCTTAACCCATTGGAAGAACACACTAAAACCCCATCCAATCCAAGGATTCTTGTCTTCCCTAGCCTTGTGCTAGTAGTAAGTTTTACCTTGTTTTGTTTGATAATGTTCATATTAAGTGTCTTATGAGCAAGTTGTGCATTGATGGGAAATGTGGTTTTGAGCTAATGAGTCTTACTTGAATAAAAATGGAAGAATAATAACATGAAGAAATCTTGGATTATTATTAACAAAAGTGATATTTTGAAGAAAATGTAATAATAAGAACATGCATGTAAGTTGGAAGATGAGAAGAACTAGATTTTGGAAAATGACTTGAATATGATGAAAAGTGGTTTTAATCATCATAAGATGACTAGCTAATGTCAAAAAGTTGTTAAAAAGGATCATAAAATCATAGATGAAAAAGTCTCATCTTCAAAGTCCACTCACTTGGATGAGTGAAAATTGGATGTTTTGGATAAAAATATGGAATAAGCATATTAATGACATCTAGGATGGATTAGAAGATCATTAAAAGAAGTAAAAAACAACTAAACATGATGAAAATGGTTCTTCAAAGTCCACTAAAGTGGAAGAAAAATATTAACTTTGTAAGATAGGGTGAAAAATGCAACAAGTATAAATTAAGGGACTAATATGGCAACTTTGGAAGTTGAGAGACTAAAATAAATATTTTAGAAACTATTAGTCCAAAAACACTAAAATGGAAAGATTGGTGTCAAAAGTGTAAGTAATAATTTACAAGGTAGATTTGGTAAATAATAGTAGCACACTTGGGCATTTTATATGAAAAGTATATTTTTATAAAGTGGACGTTTTATAAAAATAAATGGAGTAACGCAAGTATTTTATAAAGTAAGATTTTATAAAATAAAGACTTGAGAAGACTTGTACAAAAATGGGATACTTTTATATAAATGGGAATATAAAAGTATCGGAAACATTTTTGGTAACAAGTTGGACGAGTCGGGCTAAAACGTACATAGTATATTTTTCCAAGAAATAAACGTTCGGAATCGGAAGTAGGAACAATACTTCTATAAGAACGCGCAACGGAAATAAATATGAAAAACGCTAACTAACGAACTTAGTTACACGAAACAACGTAAACGGACTTATGAGGAAAAGACCATTACGTCGAGATAAAAATATACATATATATTTTAAGGAAATAAAATATATATAACAAGGGTGAAACGTGCGTAACACTTTCCTAAGTGTAGAAAGAATATTCGTGGAAAAGGAGAAACATAACGTAACGAATTAAAAACGCTAAACGACACATGAACTTAACAAATAGTATCCACGCGATGATATATGTACATATACTCGTTTTCGACGAAATTCTAGTATATCTATTTGAATGGGAAAATAGATATGCGAGAAGGAAAACCGAGACGAGTGGGTGAAGTATATCTACCAACGCGTGAATACCGACAAGATCCTAGTACATTTATTTAAATGGGAAAATAAATGTACGGTATGGTAAGTCTAGTCGGGCGTTAAGATTATGTTACCAAACGACAAAAACTTAGCATATTTATTTAAATGGGAAAATAAATATGTGGCAAAGTAAGTCGGGACGGATAATAAGAAAACACATTATATCGAGCGAAACGATCCTAAGTATAATTATTTAAATGGGAAAATAATTATGCGTCGGGTAGAGTCGTGTCGAGTATAATATTGTACAAGTCATAAAGAATATTAATAAGAATAATATATGACTTGTAAGAAAAGGGTAATCCATCGTCATTGAACCTAGGATACGAAACTATTAAACGGGAATTGGGATAAAGACGTGGTCGGGAAGTTGGGTGTACAACTTGCCAAGGCACATACACCATAGGTGTAAGTGACTTATACGCCTAGAACCTTTGTAGGTACGGGATCACAAATTTTACTATTTTCTTTGAGCCGAGCACAGTTACAGGTGAGTCTCACGGCCCCATTTCTAAACTATTTAACGTTTTTACGGGGGAAAGATATGTTGGGATTGTATGACGGGTTGGATACTTGAGTAAAGATCGCCACTCGGGGTTGAGACCTCCCCACTATAATCATTAATTCAGGAATGAGAAACCAAAGGAATATTTGGATAGTACTATTGGTGCCTGACAAGGCCCACCCCTAATCGATAGCGTCGATGATGCATCGGCGTATGCCTGGGGTGCACTTATTCTGAAATAAAGTCGTAGGAATACCGAGTAACGACTTGGGGCGGGGGCATTATTAATTGTCTTGGTTTGGTTATAGGCTCAAGTAAATTGTAGGACTTTGCAACTCCTATAAATGTCATAACAAGGATATTCCCACTTTATAAAGATTTATTAAATTAAAACCTGTGAACTCACCAATATTTATATATTGACGATTTTCAAACATATCTTTCAGGTAATTGAGTGATGGAAGTTAGCATGGCGAGCAGGGTCGGGGATGTCTCCAAGTTGGGCGTTGGGAATGTCGTAAAAGGGTCTCATCTCTTTATTCCATGGACTTAGGGATAAAGGGAGGAGCCTCCTTATCAATTTCAAAAACAATTTATAATTATGTATGGATAATTTGACATGATTATTAGCATTGAATAAATGCCCGTTTTTCTAATTACTATTGTGGTTTGCATTAATCTTGGCTTAATACTTTTGAACCGTCGCGCCACGTGTTTCCGCCTTAGACGTGGTGTGACAGAAAGTGGTATCAGAGCCAAGGTTATAGCGAATTAGCATTTTAAAAATCTAAACTATAACCGGATTTGGTTCAAAATCTTTCAAAATAAATGCGAAACGCAATAAAATAAATTTTTCCAACGACCATTTGGGTCTATGGAGATTCCGACCAAGCTAGCCATGGTAATTATACGTATTATTTTGTTAGAAGGTTAGGAAGAGTACCTTAGATATGTGTCTTAACTACCTAACGAATAATACTTAAATATTAGTACGGTTCGTTTGCCAGGATGTCGAACGCAGGGAGCGTAGCACCGAGCTACGACAGTAGCCTTCAGATCATCCCAGCACCGCCAGCGGAGCCGATCGAGGTGGTGATACTCGATCCCGAGGACGACGAGATGGAGGTTGATGCCGCCATGGAGGGCGCCGACGGAGATAGCTCCGACGAGACAGACCCGAGCGAGGACCCAGCGTGGGCCCCCGCTGGAGACGACATGGCCGCCGAGGCCGACCTACCGATGGCCGAGGCCGACTTGCCTCTAGTGCCATTCCAGGCAGCACCACTGCCAGCACTACCCATCCGAGCCGTCAGGGACTTCCCTGTAGGCTGCGCAGGTCCTTCGAGACCTATCCCTACACAGTCGGAGACTGTTGAGTCTCCATACGACCGACGCGCACCTGTCGATCGTGAGCCCTTGCCTACCCCACCTATCCCCGTTCCCTCTGGCATGAGACTCGTGCCTGTCTGCCGAGGACACAACGGGTGGATATCCGATGACTCTGACGATGAGTCCACTGCGTCGGTAGAGCACATTGCTGTGCCGATCCCACCAGCAGGCCAGGAGGAGCACGTCGCTCCGATGATAGGGCATGCTACCGCCACCCCAGCCACCCTACCCGCCATGCCCGAGCCCATACCACAGGATGGGCCAGCTTCTACTGGGCACATCCTTGAGGGCAGCTCAGCCCGCAGTTCTGAGCTGCACCGAGCAGGACTGGCAGCTCACGCCACTGCTAGCCCTCCCACCCCTACCACTGTGATATCCGCTCCAGAGTGGGTCGCTGTCACCCAGCCCCTCATGGTCCCACTCGCCGAGCTTATAGTCCCCTCACCCATATCCATGACACTACCCATCACCACTTTTCCCACACTACCACCCCTACCCGAGATGCTCCCTACACCACCACCTGCACCATTCACTATGGATGCAGGAGCCCCATTTTTGATACCCCCATTTGCACCGTATACTCTAGGTGCGGGAGACCCGTACCAGGTACCACCCTACTACCTCACCGGATTACCGGGCTTTGCCCCACCCTTCACACCACTACCCATACCCGATATCGTCGGCCCGTCCCAGCCGACGTACACTGACATCCCCGGGCCGTCGCAGCCCCACGGGATGGCCCCACTGTCAGGACCAGCATGGTCCACGGTGATCTCACTGGAGAGAGATTTCCAGACCCTCACCGACACGGTGCAGCGCACCGTGAGTCAGATGGAGCAGCAGGCCCAGCTCATGTGGGCCAGGATCATTGATGCCAGGGATGCACTGGCACATTATGCTGAGGAGCTGCTGAGCATGGATGCTCATTGTGGCCTTACGGGCGACGCACACTTTGCGCATCGCCAATTCTTGTACGATCGCATTATGGCGATCAGTATGACCATTAGCATGTGCGCACCCCAGTACCAGTACCAGCACCCGCCGCCGCCGCCGCCACAGTAGCGATACATCAGGGACGCTTGGGAGATCACTCACGGACATAGTAGTAGTAGTAGTAGTAGTATGATAGCACAGCATGGGTTATAGCACCCATCTGCATTTTTGCCTAGCCGAGCGGGATTGTGCCGGTATATGACATTATGTTTCTAGTATATTTCAAAGGAGCAATGTATGAGGAAGGTATCCTCGGTTTTTGTTATTATGAACAAATCATTGTACTCATGGTATTGAAATTAATGAAAATTTTGTTATGGTAAAATATGTGTTGTGATTGTCTACGATTATTATTACTTGTTCTGTTTATATTGTGATTGCGTGATGTTGTTATGGTGATTATTGTGTTCGTATGTTGTGTTGTTGTTTATACTGTATATGTGATGATATTGTATGAATGATCGTCGAAAATTAACCTTTAATATTGATTATTGAAGAAACATGGCACCAGCCACCAGAAGCAACAGTGGAAATGAAAGACTGCCCACGACACCCGAGGAGCTTGAAACCCTAGTTTCGGGACGTATCGCCCAAGCTCTCGCAGAACACAATGCCACGCGCACCGAAAGGTCGCGAGACCGAACCGGGAGCGACAGACGCGAAACCTCCCCTACTGGTAAGAAGACGTCGGGTATATACAGCAGGAGTCTCGTAAAACTCCTACCTTATATAATATATTGCTTTATTATTGCAGAAACGGCCTCACGAGAACGTGGCTGCACGTTTTAAAGCTTTCCTGGACTGCAAACCACTGAACTTCAGCGGCACTGAAGGTTCTGTCGGACTGGTCAAGTGGTTCGAGAAGACCGAAGCCGTGATTCGTATTAGCAGCTGTACCCCACGACAGGCTGTCATGTATGCCACCAACCTGTTTCTGGACCAAGTTCTAACCTGGTGGAACAACCAAGTGCAGACACTGGGAGATGATGCTGCTTACTCCTTGTCATGGTTGGAGTTGAAAGAACTAATGATCGCCGAGTATTGCCCGGCAAGTGAAGTACAGAAGTTAGAGACTGAGTTCTGGAACCTCGCCATGGTTGGACCGGACGTAGCTGGTTACACGTCCAGATTCCATGACCTCTCCCGGTTAGTGCTTCGTCTGGTCACCCTGGAAAGCAAGAAGGTGGAAAGATACCTCTTCGGACTGGCACCACAGATACGCGGCATGGTCACTGCTTCCAAACCTACAACCATGCGCGAAGCTATCGATCTCGCCTTAAGCCTCACTGAAGACGCCATCCGAATGGGCACTCTAATCCGGAAAGTATCAGGGTTGAAGCTTACGAGTCCAGCAGTGTTGAGGGTAAGAATCTGGGTACAAGTTCAGTCGTCGGGTCAAGTGAACAGGGAAATAGGCCAAGGTTTGGGAAGCGTAAGCGCGATGAAAGGAAGAAGGATGGATCATCAGGTTCAGGGAAGAAAGGAAAAGGGTATGTGGCCACTGGACGTGGAAATAATGGGAAGCAAGGTTATCAGGGCAGGAACGAAGTGATCTGCGGTAAGTGCCGTCGTTCGGGGCACAAGACAGAAGACTGCAGATCAGGAGCGCCAAAGAACAGCGGAGCGAGGCCCTGTTTCTCATGTGGATCGCTCGATCATTGGAAGAGGGACTGCCCCAAACATAACAACCAAGCCCGTGGGCGGGCGTTCGTGATTGGTGCCGGTGACGCACGACAAGACCCTAATGTGGTCACTGGTACGTTCCCTCTAAATGGTCATTATGCTTCAGTATTGTTTGATACTGGCGCTGATTTTAGCTTCGTATCTGTCGAATTTAAAAGATTACTTGGTTTAAAGACTAGTAAGCTAGACACACCATACTCTATCGAACTAGCTAACGGTAAGACTATAGAAACTCGAGAGGTAGCGAAGGATTGTAAGTTGGATCTCCGTGGTCATGAGTTTGACATTGATCTATTGCCAGTCGTACTGGGTAGCTTTGACATAGTCGTTGGCATGGATTGGCTATCCGCACACCGCGCCGTCGTCGTGTGCAATGACAAAGTAATTCAAGTTCCCCTCGCAAGCGGTGAAACCCTATCGATCCAAGGGGAAAGGCGTGGAATGCCATTGAGAATTATTACCAGCATGAAGGCCAGGAAGTGCCTAAGGAAAGGTCTCGTCGCATTCTTGGCGCACGTGGTAGACAAGAAGGCTGACGAGCGAAAGCTAGAAGACATTCCAATAGCCAGAGACTTTCCAGATGTGTTCCCAGAAGATTTGCCGTGATTGCCACCACCCCGACAAGTCGAGTTTCGCATCGACCTTGTTCCAGGAGCAGCGCCGGTAGCGCGATCGCCATATCGCCTAGCTCCTTCTGAGATGCAGGAACTGTCTGGACAACTGCAAGAGTTGTTGGACAAAGGTTTCATAAGACCAAGCTTCTCACCCTGGGGAGCTCCCGTCTTATTCGTGAAGAAGAAGGATGGCACTTTTCGAATGTGCATCGACTATCGAGAACTGAACAAGCTAACTATTAAAAATCGCTATCCTCTTCCCAGGATCGACGATTTGTTTGATCAACTTCAAGGATCCGGTTTCTACTCCAAGATCGATCTAAGGTCCGGTTATCATCAATTGCGTATTCAAGAAGAAGACATACCAAAAACAACATTCAGGACTCGTTACGGGCACTATGAGTTTCTGGTTATGCCATTCGGGTTAACTAATGCACCAGCTGTTTTCATGGACTTGATGAACCGAGTGTGCAAGCCATACCTGGACAAATTCGTCATTGTCTTCATTGATGACATCTTGATCTACTCACGCACTAAGGAGGAACACGAGGATCATCTTCGATTAATCCTCGAGGTACTTCGCAAAGAGAAACTCTATGCTAAGTTTTCAAAATGTGATTTTTGAATTCGAGAGGTTCACTTTTTAGGCCACGTGGTGAATGAAAAGGGTATACATGTCGATCCCGCCAAGATCGAAGCAATCAAGAATTGGGACGCCCCTAGAACGCCTACTGAAGTACGACAATTTCTTGGCCTTGCGGGTTACTACAGAAGGTTCATCGAGAACTTTTCTAAAATAGCACAGTCTTTAACCATGCTAACCCAAAAGGATAAGAAGTTTGAATGGACGGAAAGGCAGGAAGCAGCGTTTCAGTTGCTGAAGGATAAGTTATGTGGCACACCAATACTATCACTCCCCGATGGTACGGAAGACTTCGTGGTGTACTGTGACGCCTCTCATCAGGGATTGGGTTGTGTATTGATGCAGCGAGAGAAGGTCATAGCCTATGCTTCGAGACAGCTAAAGCTTCACGAGAAGAATTACACCACACATGATCTGGAACTAGGAGCCGTGGTATTCGCACTCAAGATATGGAGACACTATCTGTACGGAACCAAGTGTACGATCTTCACTGATCATAAAAGTTTGCAGCACATCTTTGACCAGAAGGAATTGAACATGCGACAACGGCGATGGGTCGAATTATTGAACGATTACGATTGTGAGATAAAGTACCATCCGGGAAAGCAAACGTCGTAGCCGACGCCTTGAGTCGCAAGGAACGAGTTAAGCCACTGCGTGTCCGAGCTTTGGGTCTAACCATCCACACGAACCTGACTGACCCGATTCGTGAAGCTCAAACTAACGCTCTTAAAACCGAGAATGTCAAAGGTGAAAGGTTGCGGAAGATGGTTGATTCACTGGAGTCAAAAGCGGATCAAGCTCTGTATTTCATGAATAGAATTTGGGTACCAGTGTACGGTGGATTGCGTGAACTGGTATTGGCCGAAGCCCACAGTTCGCGATATTCGATTCACCCTGGAGCAGACAAGATGTTCCATGATCTAAAGGAATTTTACTGGTGGCCAAATTTCAAGAGAGATATAGCGGCATATGTTGCGCGATGTTTGACTTACGCGAAGGTCAAGGCCGAGCATCAGAGACCATCCGGTTTGCTCCAGCAACCGGAAATACCGGAATGGAAATGGGAACGGATCACTATGGATTTCATTACCAAGTTGCCCAGGACAACAAGCGGCCATGATATGATCTGGGTAATCGTTGATCGATTGACAAAATCCGCACACTTCCTCCCCATTCGCGAAACGGATAAGTTGGAGAAACTGACCCGTTTGTATATTAAGGAAGTTGTGTCGAAACACGGTGTACCTGTTTCTATCATCTCCGATCGAGATAGTCGTTTCACCTCAAGATTTTGGGAAAGTTTGAATGAAGCCCTCGGTACTCGCCTTGACATGAGTACCGCATATCATCCACAAACCGATGGTCAGAGTGAACGAACCATCCAGACCTTGAAAGATATGCTACGGGCATGCGCAATCGATTTCAGCGGAAGTTGGGATACACACTTGCCACTGGTAGAGTTTTCGTATAACAACAGTTACCACACGAGCATTCAAGCTGCACCTTTTGAAGCTCTATATGGACGCAAGTGTAGATCGCCTCTATGTTGGGCCGAAGTTGGCGAAAAGCAACTTACCGGGCCCGAAATTGTTCAAGAAACGACGGATAAGGTCTTTCTGATTAGAGAACGTCTCAAAGCGGCACGTGACCGACAGAAAAGCTACGCAGACATGAGGAGGAAGCCTTTGGAATTTCAAGTCGGAGACAGGGTCCTACTAAAGGTGTCACCTTGGAAAGGTGTCGCGCGCTTTGGGAAACGCGGAAAACTAAACCCACGATATGTTGGACCATTCGAAATCCTGTCCAGAGTAGGCCCCGTAGCGTACAAGCTCAAGTTGCCACAAGAACTTAACGGTGTACATGACACGTTCCACGTGTCGAACTTGAAAAAGTGCCTATCCGACGAAACCCTCATCATCCCCGCAGACGAAATCCACATTGACGACAAGTTACACTTCGTCGAAGAGCCAATCGAAGTAACCGATTGGAAGGCCCAAAAGCTAAGACGCAGTAAGATCAGATTGGTCAAAGTGCGTTGGAATGCCAAGCGTGGACCGAAGTTCACGTGGGAAAGGCTGGACCGAATGAAGCAAAAGTATCCCGCCCTATTCGAGAAGACCCCTATACCGGAGAGCTCAAAGTGAATTCCGGGACGGAATTCTCTTAACGGGGGGAGAATGTAACAACCGGCAAAATTAAGGTAATCCCGTACTAATTAATTAAACGCGATTAACGTAATTAACCGTAATTATGTGCTGATTATTTAATTGAGGCCTTAGAAAGATAGAAGTTCCCAAGTAATGCATAGGAATGCATAAGTTTAATAACAAAGCATGATAGGATCATGCGCAGACAAAACTATCCGGTATGGACACTGGCGATTACCCGGTAAAACTTAAATAAGCGAAACGAACTCCGGACACCCGAATATAAAATAAATAATATTTTCACGAAATATTATGAGTTTTGGAAACCCAAAGCCACACGTGAAAGCTTATTGCACAAATCTCCCGGTAACGAATAAAGTGCGCGTACCGCACCCGATACGCGCGTAACACGTAAATTCACCCGGCAAAAGCCGAAATAAATTATCAATAATTTAACTGGGCAAAATTTTATGAATATTAACGGTATTTTAATATTGAGGTAAACCGCGAATAAAATTCGAGAAATACCCGGGCGGTACCCGAAAGGAATTAACTTAAACATAATATGGAGAAGTAATTAGCAAAGTGGACCCCACCAACACCCCATAGGGGCCGGCCAAAGGGCCACTTAAGTGTAGTTCACTTAAGTTTTTTTTTAAAATCTTCCATATCATTAGCAATGATGGGCTTGCATGAAAAAGGATTGGATAAGAGATTAACCAAATCATTTCTTCCTCTCTCTCTCTTAAACTCGGCCAAACACCCTCTTATAACACCACTAGATATTTTTTTGTGATCTTGCATAATCCTTCCATATCTACATAATCCAAGACAAGATTTAGGTGATCTTTGGAAGATTGAGTAAGATAGCATAAATACACTTGATGAACACTTGAAGAAAACACAAAAATTCTCTTCTTTTTCTTCCTCTTGGCCGTAGCTTTCCACCCCCACATTAGCACTTTTCTTTCAATTTTTACACTACCAAATTACCTCTAGATCATTATCCTTCAAAACCCCATTGTGTGTTTCAAGAGCTTGGAGCTTAACCCATTGGAAGAACACACTAAAACCCCATCCAATCCAAGGATTCTTGTCTTCCCTAGCCTTGTGCTAGTAGTAAGTTTTACCTTGTTTTGTTTGATAATGTTCATATTAAGTGTCTTATGAGCAAGTTGTGCATTGATGGGAAATGTGGTTTTGAGCTAATGAGTCTTACTTGAATAAAAATGGAAGAATAATAACATGAAGAAATCTGGATTATTATTAACAAAAGTGATATTTTGAAGAAAATGTAATAATAAGAACATGCATGTAAGTTGGAAGATGAGAAGAACTAGATTTTGGAAAATGACTTGAATATGATGAAAAGTGGTTTTAATCATCATAAGATGACTAGCTAATGTCAAAAAGTTGTTAAAAAGGATCATAAAATCATAGATGAAAAAGTCTCATCTTCAAAGTCCACTCACTTGGATGAGTGAAAATTGGATGTTTTGGATAAAAATATGGAATAAGCATATTAATGACATCTAGGATGGATTAGAAGATCATTAAAAGAAGTAAAAACAACTAAACATGATGAAAATGGTTCTTCAAAGTCCACTAAAGTGGAAGAAAAATATTAACTTTGTAAGATAGGGTGAAAAATGCAACAAGTATAAATTAAGGGACTAATATGGCAACTTTGGAAGTTGAGAGACTAAAATAAATATTTTAGAAACTATTAGTCCAAAAACACTAAAATGGAAAGATTGGTGTCAAAAGTGTAAGTAATAATTTACAAGGTAGATTTGGTAAATAATAGTAGCACACTTGGGCATTTTATATGAAAAGTATATTTTTATAAAGTGGACGTTTTATAAAAATAAATGGAGTAACGCAAGTATTTTATAAAGTAAGATTTTATAAAATAAAGACTTGAGAAGACTTGTACAAAAATGGGATACTTTTATATAAATGGGAATATAAAAGTATCGGAAACATTTTTGGTAACAAGTTGGACGAGTCGGGCTAAAACGTACATAGTATATTTTTCCAAGAAATAAACGTTCGGAATCGGAAGTAGGAACAATACTTCTATAAGAACGCGCAACGGAAATAAATATGAAAAACGCTAACTAACGAACTTAGTTACACGAAACAACGTAAACGGACTTATGAGGAAAAGACCATTACGTCGAGATAAAAATATACATATATATTTTAAGGAAATAAAATATATATAACAAGGGTGAAACGTGCGTAACACTTTCCTAAGTGTAGAAAGAATATTCGTGGAAAAGGAGAAACATAACGTAACGAATTAAAAACGCTAAACGACACATGAACTTAACAAATAGTATCCACGCGATGATATATGTACATATACTCGTTTTCGACGAAATTCTAGTATATCTATTTGAATGGGAAAATAGATATGCGAGAAGGAAAACCGAGACGAGTGGGTGAAATATATCTACCAACGCGTGAATACCGACAAGATCCTAGTACATTTATTTAAATGGGAAAATAAATGTACGGTATGGTAAGTCTAGTCGGGCGTTAAGATTATGTTACCAAACGACAAAAACTTAGCATATTTATTTAAATGGGAAAATAAATATGTGGCAAAGTAAGTCGGGACGGATAATAAGAAAACACATTATATCGAGCGAAACGATCCTAAGTATAATTATTTAAATGGGAAAATAATTATGCGTCGGGTAGAGTCGTGTCGAGTATAATATTGTACAAGTCATAAAGAATATTAATAAGAATAATATATGACTTGTAAGAAAAGGGTAATCCATCGTCATTGAACCTAGGATACGAAACTATTAAACGGGAATTGGGATAAAGACGTGGTCGGGAAGTTGGGTGTACAACTTGCCAAGGCACATACACCATAGGTGTAAGTGACTTATACGCCTAGAACCTTTGTAGGTACGGGATCACAAACTTTACTATTTTCTTTGAGCCGAGCACAGTTACAGGTGAGTCTCACGGCCCCATTTCTAAACTATTTAACGTTTTTACGGGGGAAAGATATGTTGGGATTGTATGACGGGTTGGATACTTGAGTAAAGATCGCCACTCGGGGTTGAGACCTCCCCACTATAATCATTAATTCAGGAATGAGAAACCAAAGGAATATTTGGATAGTACTATTGGTGCCTGACAAGGCCCACCCCTAATCGATAGCGTCGATGATGCATCGGCGTATGCCTGGGGTGCACTTATTCTGAAATAAAGTCGTAGGAATACCGAGTAACGACTTGGGGCGGGGGCATTATTAATTGTCTTGGTTTGGTTATAGGCTCAAGTAAATTGTAGGACTTTGCAACTCCTATAAATGTCATAACAAGGATATTCCCACTTTATAAAGATTTATTAAATTAAAACCTGTGAACTCACCAATATTTATATATTGACGATTTTCAAACATATCTTTTAGGTAATTGAGTGATGGAAGTTAGCATGGCGAGCAGGGTCGGGGATGTCTCCAAGTTGGGCGTTGGGAATGTCGTAAAAGGGTCTCATCTCTTTATTCCATGGACTTAGGGATAAAGAGAGGAGCCTCCTTATCAATTTCAAAAACAATTTATAATTATGTATGGATAATTTGACATGATTATTAGCATTGAATAAATGCCCGTTTTTCTAATTACTATTGTGGTTTGCATTAATCTTGGCTTAATACTTTTGAACCGTCGCGCCACGTGTTTCCGCCTTAGACGTGGTGTGACAGCAGAGACCCAGTCAGAGCCTTGAAATTCAAAAGGATGAGGCAGGAGATTGTAGCTGCCAACTATGGGGAGATGAGGTCTGTTTCCAGATGGTCAGAGTTAAGGTTGGTTGAAACCTACAAAAGTCTGGAAGAAAATAGAAAGAAGGATCCCAGCCTTCCAAGAAAACCAATTTACACTGATGAGCCAATGATGAAGAGACCCCAACAGACTTTTAATCTGGACAGCTTACTTGAAACCTCTGATCTCACAGCTGCTGCAAGTAGACAGTTCAAAAAGCAGAAGGAGATGTCAGAGGAAGATCAAAGAAAGTTTGCTGATACATTTATCAAGGAAGGGCTCTTCAATCAAATACATTATTTCTCTGATCCTACAACAGAGAAACTCAGAGAACTCATTGGAAGACCTCCTTCACCCAACTCATCAAGAATAAAGGTTCATCTCAGCAAATCCACTGACTCAAAAATTCTAAAGTGGAAGGTCAACAAAGACAACCACGAATTGACATTGCTCAGGTCAGATGGAAAGGTTCAGAAGATCAGCATGGATGATGCTTACAGCCTATGTGCAGAAGATCACCAAGCATTGCTAAATCTGGATCTAGAAAGAGATGAAGAAGACTTATTTGCTCTGAACTTTGAACTACAATTCAAAGGTCAAATCAGAGAAAGTCTGATGAGGAATAAAGATCAATAAATAAAGCTGAGTTTTGGCATCATCTGTTCTAGGGGAGATTGTTGGGTCTGCTGACCTGGAGAAGAACAGATGATTAGAAAGCCAAAATATGCTATCTACTTGATCCTTGAATAAACAGTCTTTACAACTTGCTTCTCCCAAAAGACTGCTGACCCTAACTACTGTTCTATCCAAACAACTGCTCAACAACTGCTGATATAAAGAACTGCTGAGGAAACAACTGATGAAGAACAACTGCTGACCAAAGGTCTGATGAAGAGCAACTGCTGATATAAGTACTGAAGACCAAAGCACTGCTGGAACCAACAACACTTAGGCTCCAGCAGTGGATACAAGACCATCAGAGTTTATCTTCAACAGCTGTTTAATATCAGTGCTTTCAATGTAACAGTAGTTTGTATAGCAGATGTTTAAGTTTGTTATTCTGTTAGAGGTCACTGTCTTAGGTGACGTCAGCCTAGGTCATCAGTGGTTTGAGTCTGTCTATAAATAGAACAGTGCTTGTACTGTTCTATTGTATCACACACAAAACATTCTCTCTGACAAACACTGTGTGATCAGGCTGAGGGGGAGTAACTTGTACGATTGTAATCTTTGAATTAATGAAAGCATTCGATCTAAAAACATTTACTCTCTTGTTTTGATTTACAGTTTATTATTCCGCTGCACTTTCATTCTATTTTCATTTCATTATTACCATCATTTAGTTAAACAATCAAAACAAACAAACTCAGATCCTAACAAGCTATTGTGAATGCTCTAACATACAAGCATGCATGGCGTATCTTAATCTTTTTGGTGTGAATGCACGTGCAAGGTGTTACACAATGTGTCATGCATTGTTGCTTTAGGGCACCAAATAACCGCCCCACAACTTTTCTTGTTGGCATTTTGCTATTTTTCTTCTTTTATCAACTTTGAGTTTGGGTAGCGTTTTATCAATTGCTACGCAATTGGGGTATAAACTGCCGTGTATTCCATCTCAGAAAAGCATAAACAGAGAGTCTGATTTGGGGTCCTGTATGATGTTGTTGAAAACCTTCGATTGATGAAAAATGTTTAGGTCGGTATTTGAATCAACAACACTAAAAAAGGCATGGCAAACCGACAAACCCATTGTATGCTTAAGTAGGGGTGGAGACATTATGGCTTATGACTGGGTAAACATATGAATGATGAGTTGTTTTTGTGCTTATTCACATACATTGACGGATTGATGGTGTATATTCCTTTATTTGAATCAATAACACCAGAAAAGGCATGCCAAACACTCGATACTTGATGGGTATGGAACGGGTTTGATATTGGAAAAAAAATATTTCGCGGGTAAGGGACGGGTATGGTATTAGGTGATACCCGACCCGATTATTCGAAACTAAATACATGTTTACCCACAAAAAAATTAAGTTTTATATATAATTTTTCTTAACAATTTTTTAGTAATGTTTCATTTTAATAGTTTCATTATTTAAAAACTAGACTTTTCTTTTGAAATTTATATTTTAATGACATTATTATTATTTATATTTATATGCTTACAAAAAATGAAAATATTTTTTGAGATACATAGTATAATATATATTTACATTCTAAATATCTGAAAGATAAGTATAGTGATCATGATATGAATGTTATTTATTAAAATTTAATATATTGAAGATTTCTAAAACATAAAACTATAAGAAAAGTAAAACATATATACATGTAAATACTAACAAGTATACCCGATACCTGTGGGTATGCTCTATACCCAACGGGTAATACCCGATAAATACCTGACGGGTAATGCGACGGGCATGGAATGAGAATTTCTAACCGGATATGGTTATGGTATGGAGAATTGGATTTTAATAACCTAAACTATTCGAAATTGGCCGTTGGCACCCCAAACTAAAAAATTGGTCATATATAACCTGTACTATTAACCTATTGGATTCTGCTACCCAATTTGGGTTAAGCCACTAACCCAATTAGTGTTGGGGGTGCCACATCAGCATGCCACGTCAGATTATGGGTGCAACGTCAGCATGCCACATCAGATTGGACGTGCCACGCCAGCCAAAACACTAACTGGGTTAGTGACTTAGGGTTAGGATCAAATACATAGTGAAAGAAAAATAGGAAGTCGTAGGAAGGGTATCAAACGGATTCCGATTGAGCTCATTCAAGCGGCATTGGAACCGTCTTATCGAATCCTACGACGTTAGTTTTTAGGTCTTCGTTTTTTTGGGGTTTTAGCTTGTAGTTTGTAGAATATGCGTTATATCATTTTGTCTTTTATTTACCATTGTGTCTTTTTTTTTATTTTTCATCATTGTGTCATTTTTTCAATTCATTGTCTTTTTTCTTCAGCATTGTGTTATATTTTGTGACTCATTGTGTCATATTTCATGATCTATTGTGTTTTTTTTGTATCTTTCTCACCCTTCTCATTTTTGTTACATTGTGTAGAATAACTTGACCCTAGTGACTTAACCCAAATTAGGTGCCGGAATCCAATAGATTAATAGTACATGTTATATATGGTCATTTTTTTAGGTTGGGGTGCCAACGACCAATTTTGAATAGTTTAGGTTATTAAAATATAATTCCCCTTATGATATTAGCCAAACCCGACCCATACCCGACCCGTTGCCATCCCTACCATTATATGATTAAGTATATAGAAAACGGTTACTGGCCTCTTTTTGTTAACATTGATGAGGTGATTAAACAAAGAGAAATCACATGACATGATAAAATAGATGATATCTTGTTTTGACATGGATGCAACAAGGTGAAGGCATTATTATAGAGACGTGACACAATACAATTGTCATAAAGAAGATAATACAATAATGCATTTTAAATATCATGATTCATGATAGCAAACCTAAGGCTTGTAGGACATTCCAAAGTTGCTATGTACCAATTCACGTTCTTTATGAAAATGTCATTTTTGGTACTTGTTAAATAAAAAGACAAATTTACTTAAATCAAATGTTTTTTTAGTCATTAATCACCCCCACAATGTCACATGAACTATTTTGTCCCACAAGAATCTAATTACTTTTTACAATTTTTGTTCTCGAGATAAATGTTTACGTTTTCACATAGCGTAAAATGAGTCACAAAAGTTTTTGCATCTCGAGTCTTTAATTCCTTAAAACCACACATTTTTTCGCTATATGAAACCTATTAGGATGAAAATGACCAATCAAATCAATTGCGAATCAAACCGCATATATGATGCATTGTATAAAACCATTATTAGTATTCAAGATTCGATGACACTAAAGTCTGCTTTAGCATTTAATTTATTTTTTAGCGTCAAATGCATTTAAATCCAAGCCTTTTCAAAATTAGAATAATTCTTATCACACGTTAATTTAAAAAAAAAAAAAATTGACGAATATTCAACCCTCAAACCTCAAAACTTATAGTACAAGTCTATAACATAAGCTTCATAAGACCTCACATATGCCTTGCGTATGCACAAACCCAACAAAATAGACCAACAAAACACATCCATCGATTAACCTCCCATCCAACGGTCCTCCTTATGCGTCCACTGTTTCGTAGCGTGCGACACGTTCCACAGTATTATTCCCCTAAATATTACTTATTCTCTACCTCCCACCTAAAACATTATAAAAATCCTCCCTCACTTAACAGCTTCACCAACGGCATAATTTCTCTACCTTCACATTGCTCGATTTCAATCTATTTATTAATCGGTTAGTTCTTCGGTTATTATTATTATTATTATCGTTTATTCGTTGTGTATTTTGTATTCGATTTTATTAATGTTATTGTTAGTAAATTGCATTTTACGTCCTTTACGGACAACTAACGAAATTATATTACATGTCATTCGTTTTATTGTCGGTTGCCTTTTACCCTGTTTAACTGTGGTTCGTTGTTCTATGTTAACGTACTTAACTGATTTCGTAGAGTTAGTATGATTTGTGCAATAATGTTGGTATTGATCGTATTATTAGAGTTGAAATGTTTAGGTCGGTTGTGAATCGCTGAGTTCTTCTGTTTTTTGCCCTAGTTTTAGTAAATCGTTCAGTTTTTAGGAAATTAGTTTACGTTATGCAACGATAGATCGTTATAGAGCTGAAAAGCGTTTGTGATCGGTCATCGGTGTGTATTTTCTAAGCAGTAAATATCAGCGGGATATCGCTTATCGGCATTCGGCCCTCTACAAAATGTCGGTGTCAAATATCGGTTCTGATATAATTGGCGATATTTGACTGATATTTTGGATGCCTTGGTTGATGTGGACTCGGAGGAAGATTTCATGGCTTATGATTAGATCGTGATTTAAATATCGACACTTTTGAGTTTTGATGTTAAGTTGTTACTATTAATATTATATATATTTTACGTTATTGGGAAAGTATAAATTGAAAACCCCCCTTTGAGTTAAGAAAACTTAGAAAACCTGTGTAAAAACTATCTATTTTAAAAAAAAAAAAAAATACACAAGGTAACATACATGTATTTAAGCGTTTTGGGTCAAAAAAATTAAAAAAGCGCCGATGGGATATTTAAAAAAAAAACAACGCAAACTTTGCAACAGCCATGTTAACAGCGCTGTTACAACTTTTTTGGCCCAAAACGTTAAAAAAACATGTATGCTACCTTGTGTAATTTTTTCAAAAAAAAAAAAATTTTTTTAGATAGTTTTTACATGGGTTTTCTAGGTTTTCTCAACTCAATGGGGTTTTCAATTTATCCTTTCCCTTATGTTATATAATATAGGGGAAAGTTAATTTGAGAACACCTATATTTCGTGCGAACCGTGAGAACGGCATCTAAAACCATTCAAATTCCAAATTTCTTTTTATACTTGTCTTTATTACTAAAATTCCATCGCAAAAACACAAATTACGTGTAAAAATTCAAACGTATACGAAAATAATTTGTTTTTACACATGTGTAAATTTGCTGTTTATACATGTGTAAACTGTTTCATTTACACATGTGTAAAAAGTTAATTTAAAAGTGTTTTTGCAAGAAAAGATGACTTATTTGGAAAGAAAATTCATTTATTAATGTTGTATTTTGATTATAATGGGATTTGTATTAAAAAAAATTGATTTTGATTGATTCTTGTACTTGTTCTCACGGTTCTCACAATATTTAGCGTTCTCAAGATAACCCTCCCCTATATATATATATATATATATATATATACATATATAAATTCGGCATTATATTAAATTACCGATATCCCACTACGATAACTTATATCTCAAATACCAGGCCCTTGACTGATATTTGATTTTAGACCGCGTTAACTGCTTAGTGAATTTTGCATTAGGTTTATCAGAGTAATTGCTGAATCATTGATGTATAAAAACGTGGTAAGCTGATCTCAAAGAGTCGGTAGGTATTGATTCTTTTTGGGAAAATATCTTTGAGAATATGATATATATTTAAGGGAAAATGGCCAAAATAGCCCGTTGACCGGGCGTTTTGCACAAATAGCCCTCTCCACTCTCTTTGGAGAGAGGGGTCACGGTTCCCAACATGCCTGAACCGTCTCCCGAGAGGCTTCCCATTTCAGCCAACAGAGGACCGCCACGTGTCGTTGTTGATCCCGAGACAGACCTGAGACGTGAGACAGACCTGAGACGTCTCCGGTGACGTCTCAGAGACGCCTCCGGTGACGTCTCAGAGACGCCTCCGGTGACGTCTCAGAGACGCCTCCGGTGACGTCTCGGAAGACGTCTCCGGTGAAGACGAAGAACAAGAAAAAAACAGTAAACTTCGTCGGAGAAGACGGAGAACTCACCGGAGAAGACGAAGAAACAAGAATCAGTACTAAGACGGAGAAGACGAAGAACTCACCGGAGAAGAAGATTTCTTCGGAGCATCGGAGACGTTGTTGTGTGGAGGAGCGCCGGATGAAGCACCGGGGACATCTCCGGTATAGTATATACAGTATATATGGGGATTATGAACAGAAAGCGGAGAAGATGATCCTGGTTCATGAACAGCGGCTATTGCTTTAGCATTTCTTTTGTTGAAATGGAAAAAGTTAGGAGGGTAACCATACAAGAAGGTGGGTGATGTGGGGTTACTATTATTTAATTTGACATCATTCTTCTGTTCTCTTTTTCTATAATCAAACAACCATGTCCAATATTCAAACTTTTGAAATATCTACAACTCATCAACCATCCATTAGTCTGTGTTTACCTTTTTTATTGAACTGGCCTAAAAGACGGTGAGAAAGAGAGAGGAAAGAGAAAGGGAGAGAGGAGAGAAAGACGGTTCATACTTGAATTATTAAAAACAATAGTCCCATATTTAGAGGAGAGAGACGGTTCAAACTAAAAATAAAAAATAAAATAAAAGAATTGATTAAAGAAAGACGGGTGAGAAAGAGAGAGGAGAGAGAGGAGGAAAGGAGAGAGAGGGAGATGTGATGGGTAATTATTAGAGAGAGGATGAGAGAAGGAGAGAGAGTGTGGGTGATGATGTGGAGGTAAGTTATTGGTTAGAGTGGGAGACGTCTCGGGAGACGGTTCAGGCATGTTGGGAACCGTGACCCCTCTCTCCAAAGAGGGTGGAGAGGGCTATTTGTGCAAAACGCCCGGTCAACGGGCTATTTTGGTCATTTTCCCTATATTTAATAATGTTGGTAGTGATCATATTACTAGGTGTGTCAAATGTGCTGGCTCTAACTTTTAGGGGCATAAAGCTGATAATTTGGTGTCTTTTTCCGTAATAAAATATAGGTTTATGCTTTTCCAAGCTGTTCTTGTCAAAACCTGAAAAATTAAATGGAATCAAACCTAAATCACCTATATATAAATAGTAATTCCAACAGGCAACAGAAAATTAGAGAGATTAAGAGAGCTTGTGACTGGAGAGGAAGAATCGAATGCGAATGGAAAGTAGTCAAGTCATAATAAAAATTACCAGGCGCCAAGGTTCGGCTTAAAATTTTGTACGGTCGGGCAGATGTTAAGGTGGGTTGTGAATTGGTCTATGTGTTTTTATGGGTAATAATGTAATATTCAATTAAGGTGTCATCATTGGAATGTTTTGAACATGGCACTGAAAGCGTATTTCCTCTGAATTCCTATTTGGATAAACATTTTAATAGAATTGATAAGGAATAGTCTTGCTGTGTATCAAATTATATATTCTTTAGAATATAATACAATATCTTTATGTTATGTACTTTGATACGTCAACATTATATTTTTTTTTTGTGGAACTGCTTTATTAATATCCTGATGCTTTAAGAAATTGCAGATATTGATTGGGGCACGTTTAACTTTCTTACAATAAAACTAATATTTAGTTTTCAAATATTCGTATTCCGCTTCTGTCTTAGTCGTTTGTGCAAAAGTCAAAGGTTAACTCTTAGTATAAATGTGTAAGATGGAAGTAGATGAATAAAATACTAAGCTGGTTTAAACATTCAGGTGCATCTCTTTGCAAGTTTATAATATTCCCTCTTGGTATTGTGGACATCTTCTCCTTGTGGTTCATAAACAGTTCTGAATTGAGATTCCATATATGAAGTTTTATGATAAAGTGTTATGTTGCGTATTAACACAAGCTGTTTATTAACACTTTATCATAAAGTAGATATTTATGATAAGACTGTTCAATGTATTATATTTTTATGCCCTATCTTACTAGCTTATTCCTACACTTGGTCCGTTTAGCCGATAGCGAAATATCCGTGTGGTGCTTGTCTCTTTACTTGTATGTTTACCTGTCTTCTGTTCTCTCTTTTTGGGCCGGGGGTCTCTCTGGAAGCAGCCTCTCTAGCCTTATGGGTAGAGGTAAGGTGTGCCTACATCTCACCCTCCCCTGACCCTACCAATAGTTTTTACTATGCGTGGGATATACTGGGTATGATTGATTGATTGATTGATATATATGAACAGAATTAGTATTAACTAGGTGCAAACAAAATTTACATGTACTATTCCAATCTCCAAGTTTTCGTCACTTTTCTCATTTAAAAAGGGAATAGAATTGCATTAGTTTTTCTCTTACAAATTTGAAAGCCATCTGTAAATTCTGTTTTAAAAAACTGACAGTGTTCTTCTCTGTATACCTCATGTTTTCAGGATGAGCATGGAGATCGTTCTAAATGGTGACGTGTACTTTGGTGATGTCAAGGGAATGATTCCTCATGGAAAAGGTAAATACACATGGTCAGATGGTACTGTTTATGAGGGTTGTTGGGAAGAAGGAAAAATGACAGGGGATGGATGGATCACATGGTCATCTGGAGCAAGTTATGAAGGTGATTTTTCTGGGGGCTACCTTGATGGTTTTGGCAAATTGACAAGTCCAGATGGGTCTATATACATCGGATCCTGGAGGTTTAACAATCATCATGGACTTGGAAGAAAGCAATATAGTAATTCTGATATATATGATGGTTCTTGGAAAGAGGGAGTGCATGAAGGTAATGGTAAATATGCTTGGTGTAATGGGAATGTGTATATAGGTAACTGGAAAGGTGGATCGATGTGTGGTAGAGGGGTGATGAAATGGGTGAATGGCGATCTGTTTGATGGTCATTGGTCAAATGGTTATAGAAACGGGTCGGGCGTTTATAGGTTTGCAGATGGTAGTTATTATTTTGGGATGTGGGATAAGGGCCTCAAGGATGGACAGGGTATGTTCTATCCTGCAGGAACTAGGTCCCAGTCATCGAGAAGTTTAGGTAAAAAGAAAGTTCTTCTATCTCCTAATTCTTCCTTTAAGTCCGAGAGGTTTAAGGATAGGAAACGGAGTATAAGCCGTAGTTTATCTGAAAAGTTTTCACTGGGATTTTTTAGAGATTCAGGCAGAATATCAATCAAAAGAGTTTCATTGAATGAAGATGGGGGTATTGGGGATTCTGTAACTGACAATAATGACATATTATCTGATGAAGGAGAAAGAGAAGAAGAAGATGATAATAGTACTGTAGTTTGTGAAAGGGAATATATACAGGGGGTTCTATTCAAAGAAACGACCAAGAGTTATGCTGGATCATCATTTAGGGAACAACGCAAATTTCCAATGAAGGAAATGAAAAAGAAGCCATCTGCGGACAATTTTGAAGGTCATAAAAGCTACTATCTGATGCTTAATCTACAACTTGGTATCAGGTAAATAAATTATAGATGCAGGCATATATTTTCTTTACTCAATATATAATAGCCTTTTGGTCCTAAACACTAGTGTAGACAATACACACAATTATACAAACGTATGGAATGGTATGTATATCATTTTTATAACACTACATTTAGTAGAAAAATTTATACACCATATTATAGTTGTTGAAGGTGCAAGGCACAAAGGGTGAGCCTTGGGCCTAGGTGCAACTGCAAGGCGCTTAAAAAGCATGGGCCTGAGATAAGCAAGGTGCATGGCATAAACATACCTTTTTAGGCGTTTTAGACATGACTTAGGCTTGTTTAGGGCTAATTTAGGCTGGTTCCTAGTTATTTTTGGATGTTTCAGACTAGTTTGGCCAGAATTTGCAGAACTTTGCCGTAATATACAGGATTTGGCTGATCTTGCTTGAGTGCTTGGATGACTGCAAGGCATTTTGCCTGCGCCTCACCTGGGTGCACATCTGGAACACATTTGACTACTATGCTCCATTTAGTCTTCATTCACTCATGCATTGACAGGATGTTCATAAAGTCACTTCACTTTTTATGCACCAGATTCTGATAGATCTGGTATAGAATTCTTCTCAGGTGGTGGACATTGAGTTTAGCAGCCCTAAAATTATTGATATTTAAGCTAAACCTTTACCACTAGGAGGTTATTATAAACTGCAACCAACTAAGAGCTATTACTTGTCTGTACCAAATAGAACAAACATATAATCTTTTGCACATGAATACTCTAAATTGAGTTTGATATGGTATTTCTATTATATAAATCTGGGTTTGGTGTTTATTAACTAGTGATTGGAGTATGGGACCTCTAGTTTGTATATCCACTTTTATCAACCCATCTAAATTCTGGTTTCAGTTCTGATTTTCTGTTGGCTGTAATTAAAACATTTTATTGTTCTCCTAATTATACCTAAGTAGATCCCCATTCTATGGCTGATCATGTAGAGATAGGCATAATAAATCCATCTTCATGTATGTTGGACAAGAGATTGATTCCTTATATCTGCAGTCAGGTACTTAGTACTTGAATGAATACTGAATTGCGCTTGTATCGTATCAAATAGAAGTAGATGCTCATGACCTATGGATCTTTTGAACCAAGTACCGTATGTATGTTCTAGGTGCATGTAATATTTTTTTCAATACATTCAACCATGAGTTCTAGTACATTTCCTTTTCTGCTTTCAGCGCAGTTTGCTTCTAAAATGTGGCTTCACTTTCTAGTTTTTACTAAACTAGTGTTGTGAGACTTGATTTCAGGTACACTGTTGGCAAAATTACACCAGTTCCTCTACGTGAGGTGAGGCATTCTGATTTTGGACCAAGGGCGAGACTAAGGATGTATTTCTCTAGGAAAGGCTCACAGTTGACACCTTCACACTCTTCGGTCGATTTCCATTGGAAAGACTATTGTCCAATGGTCTTCTGGTATTTGTTAGCTGGCTTTATGTTTCTTTTTCTTTACTTCATGCTTGGAGAATATATGGCCATGCTATACCTTGACCAACAGTGAAAGTGAGTGTATGATACAGACCTGGTAAAGGCAGGTTAATATTGCATCTTTTTGGCGGTAGTTTCATCACTCATCTACTACTTGGAATCACCTACCACACAATACATTACCATATAAATTTGCATGCAACACACTATATGGGAGTACATAGTACAAGCCACTATTGAAAGTCTAGGAACAACTAAATACCACTCAACAATGTTTTCAGAACCGGACTGGACGTTGAACCGGAGTCCCCATCGGTTCACCGGTCCGGGCGGCTCAATGAACCAGCCCAAAAATCACATAAAAAAAAAACCTGGTCCAACCGTGAAAAGTCCCGGTCCGACCGCCAAGTCGTCGGGTCAACCACCGGGTCGTTGTATTGCCGGTCCAACATATCAACCCGAACCGGCCGAGGGTCCGTTTCCCGGTCGGACGGGTCGCCGGGTCAACCTCCGGGTCATTGTAATACCGGTCCAACATATCAACCCTCCAACATATCAACCCTGGCCGGCCGGGGGTCCGTGTCCCGGTCCGACCAGCCGGTCTAGTTTGGGTTTAAAAACATTGTCACTCAGTGATTGAAGTTCAACATGATATCATATTTTGTCAAAGTGTTGTCTGGAAAGGGAAATGTAAACTTCAGTAAAACAAATGACAGTTAAGTCTTAGGCTTTAACTATACTTTCATGCTAACAATTTCTTCTTAAGAGCTAAGCCATCCACTTTATTCTTTATAAGAAGCTAACTTCAAAAATCTTTTATGGGACAACAATAAAACACCATAAGAAAGTGTTATGAATATATTGGGGTTAGGCCTATCTCTATAGGCCGTTGCCCAATTGGGTGTGTGTATATATATACCTTTACATTGTATCGCTTTTACACATCATCAATACAATATCTCTTTTACCTTGGTATCACAACGTTAGAATTTTAGGAGACATTTATACATGTCATGCATCAACCTTGAAAACGACCTTTCGCCACCGTGTATCGGTTTTGGCAATCACTACGTCACTACGCTAGATATGTTATATTCATATCTACTTTGATTTTAAATCTCTTATTGTTAACATACACACCAAATTATGTATGAATTTAAAAATTAATTTTCACACAAAAATCCAGTAATCCACAAGGAATAACCATCTTTGAAGCCTCTAGGTGTCACCCTATTGTTATCTTGAAAACCACAATTCTCATCAAAAGGTGGTGAGTTTTGTATATTCTTTTGTCCTCCTCAACTCGGAGTGTCGGATCACTTGCCTTATTTAATGTTTTTTTCACCATACCTGAACAAGAAATACCAAGATGCAACTTTTTAAGAGACTAGGCCATGGTGGACTGACAATCCCTCCTTCGACGCACATGTTATTTTTGACAAGTTGGTCTGAAGTGCATACGTTTTACTATTGTTTTAGTGATTTCATGATGTCACGAGAGTCGGGACATGTTACATCAATCTTCATGCCATAGGACCCCTTAGTGAAATTTGGTGTCACGGAACTGCATACATGTTACTATTGTTTCGAGTTTCTTTTTTCTCCAAACATGCTACAATTCCTACCACCGAGAATCCACCTATCACACTTACGACTTAGTTCTTACCTTCGACAATCAATCCTCTAGCCTTGGTTTTGCAAATTTATAGTCTTCCTCTATCCCAACATGATGGTACACGAACTATTGCTAATCCTTATCCCATATATTGCTAATTGAACAATGATTGTTCATCACTTGCCTATGATGTTTGTATTTCTACTCTTGCCAGTTTCCTATTCCTGAATCCACTAGAGAATACTTATACCATCCTGATAGCAAACATTGATTGATGAAATAACTCATTTCACTCAAATGGTACTTTTGGGAATTAGTTATTTTTATCTCTAGGAAACCCACAATTGGTTGTCATTGGATTTTTAGTTTCAAAGTAGTCCTATATGGCAAACTTAGTCACCTAAAGCCCCCTAGTTGCTAAAGGATACACCCAAATATTTGACCTTGATTTTAGTAATACTTTTTCTCTTGTTGCCAAATTGACTAGTATACACACATTCTATTATCTGTAGCAGTTATTTGTTATTGGTTTCTTTATCAACTTGATAAAAAAAAAATCCTCATTGGTGATCTACAAGAACAATACATGGAGCGACTTGTTTTTTTTTTTTACTAGGGGGATTTAGGAATTACTATTCCTAGGCTTGTTTTGGTAGGCAATGGAGTTGCACAATCCAAAGATGGTTTCAATATCTCAACTGAAGAATGCCTAAAATATACTTAATGAATTTTATCTGTTAGATTTCAAACTAGTTAGAAACTCTGGGGGATCCTAGTAATAAACTCCTAGGGCATGGGGAGTGTCTTGTAGATCAAGCAAAATATCATCTTTTTTCCATTCGCAGACTTAATTGTCTCATCATGGTAACTCATCCAGATATTTCATTTTGTGTGAGACCATGAGTGTGGTTAGTGAATTAACAATTCTCTTTGTGACTCCTGGGGAGTGGGGAGGCTATATAACGGATTCTAAGTTATATCAAAGAGCTCCATGAATGGTCATTTGTAATGTAAATATAGGTCAGATGCCTTATACACATCGAATCCTATGCTATTTTTCACAAAACTGAGGTCGGGACTCTCAAGTATGAAAAGAAAGAAGAACACAACAGTTTAGTAGTTTATTGCCTTACTAGTTATGACAGATGTATTATATAAACTCAAGCATAAGGTAATTCCAATGATCAAATCCTACAAGTAAATGATGTTCAAAAACATATTCGCTTGGTTAATGAGATCTATGTAGTGACCCTCTCCCCTATTTAGGGTGCCTTAAAGTTAGAAAAACAAGGGTAGCGTCTCAATTTTTGTCTGATGAATGTGTTTGGATTTTGTTATATAACTAACTATGGTCTGTCTATGTTACTTCGATGTTTGTGTAGTCGTAATCATGTTGATGGTTTCTTAACAGGAACTTGAGGGAGTTATTCAAGTTAGATGCTGCAGATTATATGATGTCTATATGTGGGGATGATGGTTTAAGGGAGCTTTCTTCTCCAGGAAAAAGTGGCAGCATTTTCTATCTATCTCATGATGGCAGATTTGTGATCAAAACCTTAAGGACATCTGAGCTAGAGGTTTGAATCTACTGAAATATGTGTGTGGCCCTTATGAAGTTATATACCATGTGTTTACATTATCAAGTTATTGTGTACATATATTCTACTTTTACATGATGCCTCTTTGTCTCTAATGCCTTTTTTCATTTTTCTGCACATGCTCCCTGAATTAGTTATTTTATCACCATTTTGCATGCCATAATATAAGCAACCACTATAACAAATATCTTATTTCCCTTTCATATGGGCTTCCAAGCTTAGGCTTAACCAAAAAGTGTTTGGAAGAGGTTCATGCTGATTAATATGTTGAGGTGCATAGTAACATAGAAATATTGAATGTAACAAGACTGAACAAGTGTGGCAACTTGGTAGTTTTTTTAATTGTTTCAAAACACTTGAAGCTCTGTTTTATATTACTCTACAATTACCCACGCGAGAGGCCTAGATTAGCAATGGGAAGCATTGTAATTTATTCCTTAATGCGATGTATGACTTGGATTTTGCTTAAATGAGCTCTGTTTCAAGATTACGCATGGCGGTAACTTATAATGATAGAATAGAACACATGTTCTGAGCATTTTTGCAATCATTTGGAATAATAAACACACATCATTTTTTTCTTTCACTCTATTTTTGCATGGCTTTGGAATTGTGCACATTTGTTTCTGAATGAATAGAATAAATCTCTGATCAGTGTTTTCTGATACATGTTAGGTTTTACTGAAGATGCTTCCTAGCTATTACAATCATGTGCGGGCACATGATAACACTCTGATCACTAAGTTTTATGGTCTCCATGAGATAACATTGAAAGGTGGCAAGAAGGTTTTGATCTTTTATCGACTTATTCTGCTTTCCCTTTATCATGATCAACATAACTCATTATGTTCTATTCTCATTTTTAGGTACAGTTTGTGGTCATGGGAAATATGTTTTACACAGAACTACGGATACACCGTCGTTATGATTTAAAGGGTTCTCATCAAGGACGAAGTACAAACAAAGATAAAATAGAAGAGGGTACCACATTAAAAGATCTTGATCTTGCTTATGATTTCCGTATGGACAAGTCACTGCGTGATGCACTTTTCAAGTAAGTTACTTAGCATCTTTACAAGTTCCATTTATAATCTATCACTGAACATCCCTCCCAACTTTTTGCAGACAACTCTATCAAGACTGTATGTTTTTAGAATCTCAACAGATTATAGATTATAGCCTTCTTCTGGGAGTGCATTTTAGAGCTCCTGAGCATTTGAAGGCTCACTTGGTACCGCCAGACGCATTCCACAGGCCTCATAAAACTCCTGATGATAGTGAGTTTCTGTCTTTACTCTTAAGCTTGTAACGATGATTTTTTTAGGACCTCGGCAGGTTCTATAGTTTTATATTAAACATCACTACCATGTACATACATTTATCCTTATTCTAGATTAGATGATTTTTTTATTAATATCATCTACTCTTTGTAGGTTCAACATGTCATATGGACCTTTCGATTCCTCCAAGGGGACTTCTCCTAGTGACGCATGAACCAAGTTCTGTCAACACCGCACCTGGCCCACACAGTAGAGGATGTACCATGAGAGCATATTCTGTAGGGGACAATGAAGTTGATCTCCTTCTTCCTGGTACTGCAAGGTATTGGATTTGCTGTGGAATGTTCTTTGTTCATTATTGTTATTGTTTTGAAGAAACTGCACAAAAAGTTGTATGTAGTTCTGTACGTAGTCATGAATAGGATGGGATGTATTTCCATAGCAGTTAAAACTAAAAGATAAGAGGTAGCAAACTGGGCAGGTATGGTAACGGGTCAAATCGGGTCGGATCAAGTTGGGAAACCCACCTCTATTTTTTTTAATACTAAATTAATAAATAGTTATTTTGTTTAAAATGATTACGTACGTATCATATTTCACACATTATCTAATTTTCTTTAGGTGATTTAGTAATTCGGTATACATCTGAATGCACTTTGGATGACAATCAACCTGTTTGACCTGTTTCTTTTTTAGTAAAATCCTTAAGCTAACCTATGTGACTGGTTAGAGATGGAATATAATCGACATTGATCCATTTTGCCAAAATTATCATCTCTACTTGAAGTTATGTCACTCCTAGGTTAAAAATTGACCCTGTTGACTGCAGAAGTCAAATATAAATTGTGTTTGGGCAGTGTTAATATCATAAGTGAAATTTTGTTTTTGTAGTTGTGGTTTAAAAAAATGTTTGAGGCATGCGCCTCAAGATGAGGTGCCAAAAAAAGGAGTTTGGGGCGCGCCTCATGGGGTCCAGTCTATACATATACATACGCCTCTAAGGACTGACGTATTGTGAAAATGTGCGCCTCAGAGGCTTTAGGGTGTTTTTATGTGTTTTAGACTTTTTGAGTCAATTTTTTTTATGTATGTTTTTGATGTTTTAGACTTATTTGGGCCAATAATTTTTTGTTTGATAAGATATATAATTTTTATATTTATTTTTTGATTTCGCATCAGGCTTACGCCTCGGTTCGCCTCGAGGCATACGCCTCGTGAGGCTCAGGGAAAACACCTCAAGGCCCGTTTCCATTCTTTTTAACTTTCTTTGTAGTATTCCCATACAAAGTAAGGTGACTCCAGTCTATTAAGGTTAGGCTTTGAGAGGCTGTAGTATTTCAAACAGGTCAATTAATAAAGATGTCAAAGTTGTCCGAAGTCTATTTTTAATTCATGTACCCCTATATTGATTTATTCAAAGATTGATATAATTATTGTAGTATTATTATTTATTAAGAAGTGACGAACAAGTGTTGGCGGTCCAACTTAAGTTTAACTGAATGCAGACTTCAATATTAACTACCCTCTAATTTCAGGTTACGGGTGCAGTTAGGCGTGAACATGCCAGCTCAGGCAAACCACAAGGTTTCACAGGAAGTTCCAGGGTCACCGGAAGCAGAACTTTTTGAGGTCTATGATGTTGTTCTATATCTCGGCATAATTGACATTCTCCAAGCATACAACATAAGGAAAAAAGTTGAGCATGCTTTTAAATCCGTTCGGCATGACCCCACGTTAATATCTGTCGCTGATCCCAAATTCTATTCTAAACGTTTCTTCAGTTTTCTGGAGAAAATTTTCCCTGCTGATATTTAAACCACGCGAAACCCCCATGTACAAATCCTCATATTATCACTTGTATTGTTATATAACTTATATGTACAGAAGATCATATTATTGTATGTATAGTTTGTACTGAATAAATTGGTAGTCTCTGAAAAACGTAGGGGGGGTTGAGGTTGAAAGCTACAAATGTCTGAGAAAACATCAATGCCTTGTACAATTCATTGAAAATCATCAACTACTTGTACAACACTTTTAGCTGTACTCTTTTTAGCCCCTCACCTATCCATGCACATTGCTAATCAATAATCAACCATTGTATGTATGTGTTTTGACTATTGACATTTTTATTTGACCCTTTTTGTCTTTCTGACTAAAAACAAGACATGGGTCTTTTCTTTTGACAAAAGTGCAGGGCTGGATTCAGGCCCTTTCTGTGTGGGTGGACTGGCAATAAAATTACTGCAAATGATGGGCCCACAATCTGGTGGTGAATGTGATGGCACACATAATGTAAGTTTTTTTTTCTTTTTGGAACATGTTCTATATTTTCCATCATTCATATTTCTTTATAAGAAACACTTGCATCGTTTTTGTTAATCCCACAACCCAAATTTTGTTTTATTTGTTTGAAAAATCATGTCACGTCTGTTTGTGGTGTGTGAATATAATGTGTGCGTGTGTGTGTATATATATATATATATATATATAGTGTAAGTATCTACAAGAAACCCACCTTATTTAGTAAACTACAGAAACCCAATATGTGGCTATTATAAAGCCAAATTATCAAGTATCAATATCATTATTTTATTAAAGGAGGGGTAACAATGTCATTTCACCTTATGGTATCTTTTCACAATCTTCCATAAAGTACACCCATCTTTCTTTTTCACATTCTCCCATATTTGTACTATCTACTTTTTCTTACCAACCCTTCAAAACCCACGATTTTTCTTACCAACCCACACTCTAAACAAGACCTTTCTTCATCCTCTTACCATATTTTATTTTCCCTCCTCCATGGAAGTTAACCTTCAAGATCCACCTCTAGACATGGATCCTGCATTTTCATCTCCTCCACGTGGTGTGATTCTCAACAAGTTCGCAGGAGATTTAACTGTTGCAGGTTCGTAGATTAAACATCTCGTTCACACCTTTTATTTATCGCAATTTTACTTTTTTTCTTTTCACTCCATGGATGTTAACCTTCAAGATTCACCTTCAGACATGGATATTAACCTTCAAGATTCACCTTCAGACCCTTCTTCTTCCTCTAATCCCCTTTTTCCTTTGATCTCAGTCTACCCTCCTCTGCTCTCTCTTTCTCTCTCTCTCTCTCTCTCTCTCTCTGTCTCTCTCTCTCTCTCTCTCTCTCTCTGTCGATTCTCTTTCTCGATCGAAGCCGAGTTAGAAGGAAACAGAGAGTTACAAAGAAGATTAGGAAGGAGAGTTTATTTTGTTCCATGAATGTTTCTTTAAGTTGTAGAGTTTTGGGGATGGAGGTGATGTTAGTGGTGACTTGATAATTTATTAAGTTTCACATTTAACCCTTAAGCTTAGGTAAAGTAATAAAAATATATCTTTATTTTGTTTTATATTTTAAACGATCCTATACTACTAAAGATAGTTTGGTTTTAATTTTGATAACTATGTAGTTAACCATTTACTATTAATTTTTTTTGAGAGTTTAATATTAATTAATATTACTAATTAAATTGTCAAATGAAAGACGGGAGCAAGTGTTCCCCTCAAAGAGCTGATACATGTCCCCCAAGTGATGACTAATCACTTGGTCTCGGGATGGGTTCGTTAACGGTATTAGTTCGGTCTCGTGGCGTGTATGATAATAATATTTTATATATTTTAATGATTCGGTTTTTAGTTCCGCATACAACCGTCTCATTCATAATTGGTTTTGGTTCATTTTATTATACGATAATAATATTAATTCGCAAAAAATATAACATCATAATCCATAGGTTAACATGTGTTATTTGGGTTTTGTTCGAGGGGTGCAAATGAGCTGAGTCACTCGCGAGCAATATAGGTTAACATGTGTTATTTGGTACTGTTGTTATCTCTTAAACCATGTTGGTCATTTATGTGGTCCAATTAGAAAAGGATCTGACCTTGATTTTAAGTCAGATCTGACCATGGCAAGTGATAGGAAGGGCGACATTGGTCAAGTGTTTGAGTCATGAAGAAAGTTTACACGATAGGTTTTGATCGTAACAATTGTGTTTGTTAACACAAGTTCACATTTGGTCCCCGACTAACATGTGTTACTCCTGTTTAGTATGTTAGATGATGAGTTAGTCACACGGTTAATATCTCATCTATTGTTTTGCAGTTGATAACGAAGACCCCCACTGGTTAACATATGTTAACAAACGAAGTCGAAGGAAGCCGAGAAAAATATGTATAAAAACTTTTTTAACAACGTTTTCTTTTTTGTACTCAATGTATAGAGTTACTAGATTTATTTTGTTAAAGTGGTTAATAGTTTATAATGATACTTTGTAATAACGTGTGTTAATAGTTTGTGTGTTTTATTTCTCAGTAAACTTATGATTTGAATGTCTTGGGGTAGGTTCATCTCTTGTTCAATAGTTTGTAATAACACGTGTTACCAAATAACATGTGTTAACCTAATGTGTGTTAATAGTTATATGTTATGTTTACTTATTTCTTTTTTGTAAACTTATGAAGTGAAAACAGGAGTGGTAAGAAAGACAAAAAGGTTGACAAATGATTCAGGTTTAACATATGTTACCACACCACTGATACTAACAAATGTTAGATCTTCTCATGGGTATATGGGGGCAACAGGTTTAACTTTATCAGATTAGATAACACATGTTAGCCCTTTATGACCAACTAACACATGTTACCCTCGTATGCAACATTAACACATTATTTGTACTTGCCCCATTATAATAATCTTTTCTTAAACAAAAAGTATGAGAGAGGGTGTGACATGACCCATTATAATAATATTTTCTTAAACAAAAAGTAGGAGAGAGGAGAGAGATGGTGTGACATGACCCATTATAATAATATTTTCTTTATCAGATTAGATAACACATGTTAGCCCTTTATGATCAACTAACACATGTTAACCTTTCATGCAGTTCAATAGTTTGTAATGATACTTTTATAATAACATGTGTTAATAGTTTGTGTGCTTTATTTTCTTAGTAAACTTTAAGAAGTGAAAACTATAGGGGTATATGGGGGCAACAGATTTAACATATGTTACCACACCACACATACTAACAAATGTTAGATCTTCTCATGGGTATATGGGGGCAACAGGTTTAACTTTTATCAGATTAGATTAACACATGTTAGCCCTTTATGACCAACTAACACATGTTAACCTTCCATGCAGTTCAATAGTTTGTAATGATACTTTGTAATAACGTGTGTTAATAGTTTGTGTGCTTTATTTTCTTAGTAAACTTAAGAAGTGAAAACTATAAGGGTATATGGGGGCAACAGGTTTAACATATGTTACCACACCACACATACTAACAAATGCTAGATCTTCTCATAGGTATACGGGGGCAACAGGTTTAACTTTTATCAAATTAGATTAACACATGTTAGCCCTTTATGACCAAATAACACATGTTACCCTCGTATGCAACATTAACACATTATTTGTACTAGCCCTATTAAAATACTATTTCTTAAACATGTTGTAGGAGAGAGAGTGTGACATGACTCATTATAATAATATTTTCTTAAATAAAAAGTAGGAGAGAGGAGAGAGATAATAATATGTGTTAACATGTTAACACATGTTAACAGGTTTAATATCTCTACTAAGGTTTTTTTTCTCCATAAGGCTGGTAAGATATGTTAACACATGTACTTGCCCTATTATAATAATATTTCTTAAACAAAAAGTAGGAGAAAGAGTGTGACATGACTTATTATAATAATATTTTCTTAAACAAAAAGTAGGAAAGAGGAGAGAGATGATGTGACATGACCTATTATAATAATATTTTCTTAAAGAAAAAGTAGGAGAGAGGAGAGAGAATGGTGGTGTTGACTTTGAAAAAGTAGGAGAGATGGTGTGACATGACCCATTATAATAATATTTTTTTAAGAAAAAGTATGAGAGAGTGTGTGACATGACCCTAGTACTTGAGAGAGAGAGAGCATTTCTTTGTGTCCCCAAAATGCCCTTGTAGGTCCTTTTGTGTATTAAAATATTAATATATTTAGTGGGAAGTACAATGGTTTAATCTCAACCATTGATAGTATGAGATGGATGGCTATGATAGAGTTTTCATAGTTTACCAAATAACTTGGGTTTCCTCTATATCCATTCCCTATATATATATATATATATATATATATATAGGGACAGGATCAAATACAAAGTAATACAAACGTGTGAAGGATGCGAAGGATCACTTTGTACATGATAATTACGTAATGCCTTCATGAACATACAAAAACATTACGTAATTATCATGTACAAAGTGCAAGATAATTACGTAATGATAATTACGTAATGCTTTCATGGACATAAAAAACATTACGTAATTATCATTACGTAATTATCATGTACAAAGTTCCTTCGCATCCTTCGCACGTTTCTTTTACTTTGTAGAATAACCGCCCGCTAAATATATGTGCGTGTTTTGTGTGTGTGTGGACCCTAGGGGGCAAAAGTGAAACCGCACTAATTTAAATGTTATTTTACTAGTTTAGTGAAAATAATGTAAAATGTAGTGTACGGTCAATCATTCATTATGTGGTTGCGTTGATAGTCGAAAGACAAGGGGTACATGAACCAATCGGCCTTTGTCCTGAGTGTCGAGTGTTATGTGACTTATGTCCAAGGTTGATGCAAAACTACTATCGAGCCGGGGGTCTCACTACAAGCAATCCTTATATTCCTATGAGATAGAGATAAAACTATCCATATCTTACCCTCCTTAGAACCTACCTAAACTTTGCTATTAGTGGGATTTACTAAGTATGATGATGACGATGACGATGACGACGACGACGGCGTCCTTCCTATCCAATATAGAGGGTGGTTCAATACAAAAACCAATTTAAGTAAAGAATTATGAAAACCATATGTACACATGTACCTACCTGTTGTATGTAGTCAACTGTATGTATGTACATGTGTTTATACAATTATCACGATTCTCTAATTAAAATTTGTTTTTTTACGAAAAAGCAAAATGTAAAACATCACTCAAATTATACAAATTGTTCAAATGCATTCATTCATTAATCCATCAATCAAATTTGAAACATATAGGCAGCCAAGCCACTTGGTATTTATTATTTTGATTTGATGTGTCCTTGTCATATTGAATTAGAGGTCTATACAATTGCAGAGGATTCAGGGTCCTTTTTTTGGTGGTATCTATATTTCAAATATGTTATAGTATGCATTTTGTTGTTACATTTCCATATTTTAAAGGTTCATTTTTGCGACATTCTTTGAAATTTGTCTATATTCCATATGCCTCCCAAATAGCCTGGTCAACTCATTTTCATATGGTTCTACTTTTAACTCAAATAAATTCTAGGAGATAATTCATAATAAACCGGTTTCTAATTTTAAATTTTTATACTTAATGTCATATTTTTACATACTTTTGTACATTGGCTTCGACCATTGTATTGGATAATGTTTATGCTCTAGGTTATTTACCAATTATCATCACTCCATTTTAACATCATTATTCTACAAAGTCTTAATAACAAGTCATGAAACATTCAATAGAAGTAAGAAGTTTATAGAAATAAATCTATGATCACTTTATAGTTTTATGAAAGAAGTACAACTCATAACTTTTTGATTAGATACTATGATAAGAAAATTCTTTAACACTACTTTTGTTTGTTTGGATCTTTTTAACTTGATAATTGTTGTAAAACACCTATGAAATTGATAACAAGAACAAACAATCGAATGCTTCAAGCTTATTATTGATAAAACGAAAACGAATTACAAAGGAAATTATAAAGAAAAAGACTGAATTAAACCTACAAGACGAACTGATATTTTTAAGCCCTAACCCCTCTTTCATCTGTTAAAAGTCTGTTACAACTTTCATTCTCGACAGGATTAGACACTCCATTCTATCATTCGTTCCCTTATTAACCCAAACTATAATAAAGCAGAATAAACTTTGGATATTATCACAAATGGCCCCTTAAACTTTCTTGACCAAGTTTGACTTATTATTTAACCTTGATTATTGACACACATTCCTAACAATCTCCACCTTGTGTCAAAAATCACAACCTAGCCATTCTTCAACCCATCCAAACACTGATCCAAAACATCTGATTCAAACACCTATTGTCCAAACAATTGATCAACTACTCACCATCAGTTGTTCCAACATCTGCTCACCATCAGCATCCAATAGCTGTTCCAAACCTCTGCCACCAAACAGCACCAAACAGCTGTTTTGCTCAGCAGACTTTTCCAGGACCAAACTACCCTTCCCTTCACAACTGCTATTCTTGAATCAATACCATCCAGATCTGATCCATGTTGTATAATCCTTTTCAAACTTAAACAACATCCAAAGACCTAATAAGCTCCACTGATTTTGACCCATTTCCAGCCTTTCACTCCTGTTGACTTAGAATCACTACAGAATATGACAATTCTGTCCCTGCAGCCCTCTTTTACATCTTCAACCAGCATCAATTGATCTTTAGAACCTTTAAGCACCAACCAAGTATCACCACTCAATAATGAATACATTTCTACCTTCATTATCTTCCAACCCTTGATCTATTTAGCTTCATTCTCAGATTCAACACTAGTTAAAAGATTAACTGCTTTCACCAATGCCCAGTCCCTTTCAACATAGGACTGCCTTTCATCAAAACACAACTGAGCAATATTTCTTGCACAATAACCAGACAACAAATCCACCTTAACCTGAACATCATCACCTTGTGCAGCCTTCACCTCAGTCAAAAAATCTTCTAAACACAGTCTAACCCAACTGCTCTTTAACTAGGGCTGTTCATGAGTCGAACCGAGCCGAGCCAGGTCAAGCTCGCGCTCTGCTTGGCTTTGAAACCGAGCTGAAAATCAAAGCTCGAGCTTGGCTTGGTTTGGCTCGAATTTAAAAAGAAAAAAAATATCTTTCAAAATTCAAAAGTATAAAATATTATTCAATAGTTAAAAATAACACATTTAAAATAAGTGCAACCTAATACATTACAAGCTAAAATCAAGTTCAAGCAAATACAAAAAAAAAATCTTAAATTTCAACGGAATACACTATAAGTTCATCAACGTACGAATTAACTTGAATACTTGGATCAAAAGCAGTATTGAGTTTATTTAAATAACTTGATTAGCTGTAACTTCAATCTCAAGCACAGAATATCCACGCTACTATTACCAAATATGAAATATGTAACATATTCCCCATTATTTTTAACATTTTTATAGTATATTATATGTACATAAAAAATATATATACTAAAAATTAGAATAATTCGAGCCAAACCGAGCCGGCTCGGCTCATTACGAACCGAGCCGAGCTAGGCTCACTTTCTAACCGATCCGAGCTGGCTTGGCTCAGTTTCAAACCGAGCCATTTCGAGCGAGCTTTTTTCGAGCTAAATCTGAGCGAGCTTCAAGCGAGCTCCGAGCCACGAGCTTTTTGGACAGCCCTATCTTTAACTTTGGCTTCACATCTTCTAGACCAAAAATTCTTAACATTTTCAACACATCAGAATATCCCAAGAACATACCAATACCTGTCCTTGATTTCATCAACTCCACCTGTCTAGAACACTTATTCAATTCACAGCCAAACATTTCCAAAACTACCCTTCTTGGAAACACATCTTTTCTCACCAAAAGATTATCACAAACTCCACCTAGACTCCAGTTCACAACTCCATCACACACTTTACCATGAACCACCATTGACTGACCCTCACCAGGGACCTTTAACCTGTGACTCAACTCCACCACAGTCTTACACCTCTCTGTACCAACATCATGAACAACACCATGACTTCCTTTTCCAATCAATCCCTGTTCATATGTGTGACACATGAACCTTTTCTCACTAGGCATAACATGACCATCCAGAACATACACATTACTCACATGTCTAGTTCCAGTCATCACATCCTCTTGATCTTTCATGATCAAGACCTTACCATCTCTCAACCACACATAGTAACCTATTTTTTTTAAACAACCCAATGATAACAAACTCCTATTCAAGTCAGGAACATACCTCACATCATGCACTTCAACAATATTACCATTGTCCATCATGAATAAAACAATTCCAACCCCTTGAATCTCACAAGTTCTGCCATCACCTATCTTGACTTTACCAAGATTACCATATTTCAGATCCCTGAAATACCCCTGATCATATGTCATCCCAAAAGACCCACCTAAATCTAGAATCCATCTTTCTGAACAGAATTCTTCACTGGTCACCACAAGAACATCACAAACATCACAATCATCTGATGAATCACCTTCTTGTTGCCTGTGATTATCAAACCTCTGTTCACCCTTTCTTTTCTTCAATTCAGAACAATCTCTCTTCAAATGATCTTCTAAGTGACAAACATAACACCTCCTCTTGAATCTTGATTCTCCCTTGAATCTTGAACCCTTCTGACCAGCCTTTCCTCTCACAAGCAATGCATCTCCACCATCTTCTACCACATCTGATCTTCTTTTCAACTCTTTTGAATTCAGGGCAGCCAAGACTTTATCCATAGTCAATGTCTCCTTTCCATACATAAGAGTATCCACAAAATGCTCATACGAAGATGGCAATGATGTGAGAAATATAATGGCCTGATCTTCACCATCCAACTCAACTTCAATATTCTCAAGATCCAAGATAAGTTTATTAAACTCGTCTGTATGTTTATCCAGTGTTTTACCAGGACTCATTTGAAACGTATACAACTTCTTCTTGAGATACAACCTGTTGGCCAATGACTTGGTCATGTACAGGGTCTCAAGCTTTTCCCATATACCTGCTACAGACGTTTCTTTTGACACTTCCCTCAACACCCTGTCACCCAGACTCAATATGATTGAACTATGAGCCTTTTCTAACATCTCATTCTCCTCTTTATCTATGAGATCACCAGGAATATGATCCTCACCTCTCAATGCATCAACAACACCATTATGCACTAACAGGGCTCTCATCTTCATCCTCCACAGACTAAAATCGTTTCTCCCATCAAACTTCTCCAACTCAAACTTTGTCTTCACTATTCTTGATCTTAATACACGGATAACACAAACCAATTTCACAGAATTAGAGCAACGAGGCTCTGATACCAATTGTTGTAAAACACCTATGAAATTGATAACAAGAACAAACAATCGAATGCTTCAAGCTTATTATTGATAAAACGAAAACAAATTACAAAGGAAATTGTAAAGAAAAAGACTGAATTAAACCTACAAGACGAACTGATATTTATAACCAATAACCCCTCTTTCATCTGTTAAAAGTCTGTTACAACTTTCATCCTCGACAGGATTAGATGATCCATTTCATCTGTTAAAGGCTGTTACAACACACTATATGGGAGTACATAGTACAAGCCACTATTGAAAGTCTAGGAACAACTAAATACCACTCAACAATGTTTTCAGAACTGGACCGGACTGTGAACCGGAGTCCCCACCGGTCTGGCCGGCTCAATGAACCGGATCAATGAAATACCCCTAATCATATGTCATCCCAAAAGACCCACCTAAATCTAGAATCCATCTTTCTGAACAAAATTCTTCACTGGTCACCACAAGAACATCACACACATCACAATCATCTGATGAATCACCTTCTTGTTTCCTGTGATTATCAAACCTCTGTTCACCCTTTCTTTTCTTCAATTCAGCACAATCTCTCTTCAAATGATCTTCTGAGTGACAAACATAAAACCTCCTCTTGAATCTTGATTCTCCCTTGAATCTTGAACCCTTCCGATCAGCCTTTCCTCTCACAAGCAATGCATCCCCACCATCTTCTACCTCATCTGATCTTCTTTTCAACTCTTTTGAATTCAGGGCAGCCAAGACTTTATCCATAGTCAATGTCTCCCTTCCATACATAAGAGTATCCACAAAATGCTCAAACGAAGATGGCAATGATGTGAGAAATATAATGGCCTGATCTTCACCATCCAATTCAACTTCAATATTCTCAAGATCCAAGATAAGTTTATTAAACTCATCTGTATGTTCATCCAGTGTTTTACCAGGACTCATCTAAAACGTATACAACTTCTTCTTGAGATACAACCTGTTGGCCAATGACTTGGTCATGTACATGGTCTCAATCTTTGCCCATATACCTGCTACAGACGTTTCTTTTGACACTTCCCTCAACACCCTGTCACCCAGACTCAATATGATTGAACTATCAGCCTTTTCTAACATCTCATTCTCATCTTTATCTGTGAGATCACCAGGAATATGATCCTCACCCCTCAATGCATCAACAACACCATTATGCACTAACAAGGCTCTCATCTTCATCCTCCACAGACTAAAATCGTTTCTCCCATCAAACTTCTCCAACTCAAACTTTGTCTTCACCATTCTTGATCTTAATACACGGATAACACAAACCAATTTCACAGAATTAGAGCAACGAGGCTCTGATACCAATTGTTGTAAAACACCTATGAAATTGATAACAAGAACAAACAATCGAATGCTTCAAGCTTATTATTGATAATACGAAAACAAATTACAAAGGAAATTGTAAAGAAAAAGACTGAATTAAACCTACAAGACGAACTGATATTTATAAGCCATAACCCCTCTTTCATCTGTTAAAAGTCTGTTACAACTTTCATTCTCGACAGGATTAGACGATCCATTTCATCTGTTAAAGGCTGTTACAACACACTATATGGGAGTACATAGTACAAGCCACTATTGAAAGTCTAGGAACAACTAAATACCACTCAACAATGTTTTCAGAACTGGACCGGACTTTGAACCGGAGTCCCCACCGGTCCGGCCGGCTCAATGAAATACCCCTGATCATATGTCATCCCAAAAGAGCCACCTAAATCTAGAATCCATCTTTCTGAACAAAATTCTTCACTGGTCACCACAAGAACATCACACACATCACAATCATCTGATGAATCACCTTCTTGTTGCCTGTGATTATCAAACCTCTGTTCACCCTTTCTTTTCTTCAATTCAGCACAATCTCTCTTCAAATGATCTTCTGAGTGACAAACATAAAACCTCCTCTTGAATCTTGATTCTCCCTTGAATCTTGAACCCTTCTGATCAGCCTTTCCTCTCACAAGCAATGCATCCCCACCATCTTCTACCTCATCTGATCTTCTTTTCAACTCTTTTGAATTCAGGGCAGCCAAGACTTTATCCATAGTCAATGTCTCCCTTCCATACATAAGAGTATCCACAAAATGCTCAAACGAAGATGGCAATGATGTGAGAAATATAATGGTCTGATCTTCACCATCCAATTCAACTTCAATATTCTCAAGATCCAAGATAAGTTTATTAAACTCATCTGTATGTTCATCCAGTGTTTTACCAGGACTCATCTAAAACGTATACAACTTCTTCTTGAGATACAACCTGTTGGCCAATGACTTGGTCATGTACAGGGTCTCAATCTTTGCCCATATACTTGCTACAGACGTTTCTTTTGACACTTCCCTCAACACCCTGTCACCCAGACTCAATATGATTGAACTATCAGCCTTTTCTAACATCTCCTTCTCATCTTTATCTGTGAGATCACCAGGAATATGATCCTCACCCCTCAATGCATCAACAACACCATTATGCACTAACAAGGCTCTCATCTTCATCCTCCACAGACTAAAATCGTTTCTCCCATCAAACTTCTCCAACTCAAACTTTGTCTTCACCATTCTTGATCTTAATACACGGATAACACAAACCAATTTCACAGAATTAGAGCAACGAGGCTCTGATACCAATTGTTGTAAAACACCTATGAAATTGATAACAAGAACAAACAATCGAATGCTTCAAGCTTATTATTGATAAAACGAAAACAAATTACAAAGGAAATTGTAAAGAAAAAGACTGAATTAAACCTACAAGACGAACTGATATTTATAAGCCATAACCCCTCTTTCATCTGTTAAAAGTCTGTTACAACTTTCATTCTCGACAGGATTAGACCCTCCATTCTATCAGTCGTTTTCTTATTAACCCAAACCATAATAAAGCAGAAGAAACTTTGGATATTATCACAAATGGCCCCTCAAACTTTCTTGACCAAGTTTGACTTATTATTTAACCTTGATTATTGACACACATTCCTAACAATAATGAAATATGAAAAGAGTTAAAGATCACTTTATAGAGTTTATATTTAAGTTATTATTGCAATATGTTTCGTAGATGTATAAGAGGGAGGTTTGATTGCTTAAGGGTGGTGGGTGTGAAACTCGGGTAGGAGGTATGCTAACTGTCACACCCTCAAATTTCCACTGCGGGGTTTATACCGCGAGGCGCATGACATACCAGGATCCCATAGCCATAAGTCATATGAACGAACTCTAAATGCCCAAACCATTTAGTTCGTTTTCAAAAATCAAGCTTAGTTAAGATGCGGAAGCGTAAACCAGATTTAAACCTTTTAAAACCATGCGCAAAACAATGTGCCCAAACTAAAACCATATGAAAGAAAACGTAAAAGCATGATATGTAATTTAGGTGTATGACCAAAACCCCAAATGCAGTGAAACGTGTTGTGCTTCCTAATCGTGACACCGCAAGCTAACTGCCTGCAAAAGCATGTATATCGTGTGTCAACATAAAGTTGGTGAGTTCACAAAGTAAGGTAAGTAAAAGTGTAGGTTTCCCAAACCAAGAAAAACAGTTAGGTTTCCAAAACCCAAAACAGTAATCAATAACCACTAGTGTAGCGTATGCCAAGGGTAGCTAACCCATTCATGATAACTAAACAATGATATACCGAATTGCTATTCAAACGATGCACTCGCCCCGCGAGCTTGTTTTTGCCTCCCATCATTGCCTATCAACAATGATAAAGTCTAAGGTCGTAGTTCACGCCTGGCTCCCAACACGGTATGAGGTTTGTCAAACCTAATAACGCTATCAACTAGTAACCCGCTTGCCATAACCCGACAACTCATTCGGTAAATAGTGAAGGACTTCCGTGATAGAATGCAGTTTAGTTCATCAAGGACAAAAGGTGTGAAACTAGCAAAACCCGATTCACCCCGTGAATCAATGTATCCCAAAACCCGGGATAAAAAGAGTAGTCCCAAACCTGGACTAGAAAAGTTAAGTAAGTTGTCTCCCTAAGACGCATGCTTTTGATAAAAGAGTAGTGAAACTCACCTTAGGTTGCACACAAATAATCCAACCTTAACAAATAGGATGTGCTACCGACTCCCTATTACATGTGTCACTAAGTGAGTATACGTGTAATATCATTACACCATATGATCCGTTTGTCCAAGACGTTTAAAAGTTCAAAAACCGTGTAAGTGACACCTAGTGTTTCTATATGCACAAGTAGACCCTACGAACCCGTTGGTGGAAAAAATGGTTAACATCAGTTATGCACTTCATATACACCTCATATAAGTGCTCATACAAGTTCATGTCAAATACAAGTCATACAAGACTCCAAATAGCCACATAAGTGTACATTACATAATCTGTGTTTTTAGGACAAATTATGCGCTGTGAAAACCAATTTATTAAAAATACTTATCCAATGAATTAGATTCCCAAAATTTTATTAAATATTCCAGGGAGTCTACCGGTTATGTCCATATTTTTATTTCGTGATAAAACCATATACAAAATTATGAAAAATCATACAATACAACTAGGTCTAGAAAATACTCACAACAGATCGGATTAGTAGAAAAATTCCCAAAAATTGTGTAATCATCCAAACGGGAAGAATCGGATTGGAAAAGTCAAGTTTCATCAATGTCGACCTACTGTCCAAATTTCGTAATCCAACTCTTTGCAAAACTCAAGTTATGATCGTTTAAAGTTGACCGAGTTTACTAATCCGAAAATTTGATATGACCTTTAATCAAAGAAAATCCCAAAAACCTATCAAACGACGTCCAAAACAGATGATTTTGCCCATTATGAAAAGCTAAGACCACGTTTAATGTTTTCATGCAAAGAAATCATCAAAACAAACACTTTATCATCACGTTACAGCCTCTTCAAGTCGATCTAATCATTCTGTCCAGATTTTAATTCATGCATAAACCCTAGTTTTAATCACTATCTTTGCATATTAACGGTCAACAATACTCAATAAACATCATATAACATTAATAACACATAACCTGATTAAGATCTAGCAAGATACATTTTAAACATCATTAATCATAAACCCTAGAAGTCTAAAACATCAAGAACATGTAAACTCATGCAATACATACCAAAATCATCGCATAACACCATGTTTATCACCATTAATCTTTATGAACAACAAGTTTTTAATCTTTATAAAAGTGTTTCAGATATGGACAAACTTGGTTATGATGTTTTAAAATACATTAGAGATAATCAAAACATATAGGGTTCAGTATTATACCGAAAGTACTTCAAATCCACCAATCGATTGCTCTCCAAGCTTCCCGAATGGTGTTCTTGATCCTTAGAAGGTGTTTGGGGTTAATATTTTCATAATTAGGCAGTAGGGGCGATTAGGGTTAGGGATATGAGGTACTTGCGGCTTAAGATTGCTTAAATAGAGGTATTAAGTCGGTTTTAACACATCAGATCCCTGTGAGCGGCCGCTCACTCAGCCTTGCGTCGCTCCGGGTGCTCTGGTCTAGTGTATTGCGTGTTTTGTTCGATGTTTTCGCTATTTTGGACCATATCAAGTGTAACCCCATGTGTTAAGACCCCAACCATCCTAACGGTTCATCCATTATGGTTTTTAATAACGCGTTCGGTTTAAGTTCACGTAATCATATACAGTTTGCACATAGCTTCACAGAAACACATATGTGTAACCAATCTCAATCAAGTAATTCACAATTATCTAATTTCACGATTCACCAACGTCCGGGGTTCACTACTCATGTATATAGTTTGGTAATTCCCCGAATTACCACTTTATGCAGTTATTAACCTATAACTGTGCAACATGTGACCTATCTAGCTAACCCTAGTTAAGTAGAATGTAAGGAACGTAACTACGAGTAACTAGAGTTTAGTTAAAGTGAGAACCTGAAATTGCGGGGTATCACGTCATCCCTAAGTTGAAAAAATTTTTGTCCCGAAATTCAGTAAGTAAACAATAAAGCCAACTTAACAGTGTGTGCTTGGTTCCCGGATGTCACATCATCCCCAAGTTGAAAGGAATTTCGCCCCGAAATTCACTTTGAGCGAGCTGTTTTATGTTCAGCGTTTGGTTTATGCATAGTTTCAGGTTCAGTAAAGGAATGTGGGTATTTAAGCCGCATTTGATCCATGCGTTCCCATGTGTATTCCAGTCCTAGACGGGAATTCCATCGCACCTTAACAATAGGTATGGTGCTCTGTCTGAGTTTCTTGACGCCCTGCTCAAGAATCTCCACCGGTTCTTCCACGAACCGCAGCTGGTCGTCCACCTTGATCTCCTCCAGTGGCACTACCAGTGTTGTATCAGATAGACATTTTTTTTAGATTCGATACGTGGAATACATTGTGTACCCCACTGAGTTCATTAGACAGGTTTAACCTGTAAGTTACTGGACCAATCCTTTCAACAATCTCGAATGGTCCGACATATCGTGGGTTCTCTTTCCCCGTTTCCCGAAGCGTATGACACCTTCCCACGGTGATACCTTTAATAATACTTTGTCCCCAATCTGGAACTCCAAAGGTTTCCTACGCTTATCAGTGTAGCTTTTCTGTTGGTCATGAGCAGCAGCCATCTGGTTTCTGATTTGCACTATCTTCTCAGAAGTTTCGTACACTAGTTCGGGACCTGTCAGCTGGGTATCCCCAACTTCAGTCCCGCAGATAAGAGACCTACACTTGCGTCCATATAGTGCCTCAAAAGGCGCACACTGAATAGAAGTGTGGTAACTGTTGTTATACGAGAATTCGATTAACTGCAAGTGCTTATCCCAACTATTTCCAGAGTCCACTACGCACGCTCGTAGCAGATCTTCCAATGTTTGGATGGTACATTCACTTTGTCCATCCGTCTGTGGGTGATAGGCTGTGCTCATATCTAAGCGTGTCCCCAATGCATCTTGGAAGGTAGTCCAATAACGAGAAGTAAATCGCGCGTCGCGATCAGATATGATAGAAGTAGGCACCCCATGCCTAAAGACAACTTCCTTAATATATAGGGCAATTAGACGTCCCAACTTGTCCGTCTCTTCAATTTCCAATAAATGTGCTGATTTGGTCAAATGGTCGACAATGACCCAAATCATATCGTACTCGCTGGGTGTTTTAGGAAGTTTGGTGATAAAGTCCATGGAAATCCCATCCCATTTCCACATGGGAATTTCCGGTTGCTGGAGTAGGCCCAAAGGTTTCTCATACTTAATCTTAACCTTCGCACACGTCAAGCACTTACTGACATAAGTGGCTATCTCAGCTTTCATGTTTAGCCACCAGTAGAGAGTTTTGAGATCTTGGTACATCTTATCCGAACCAGGATGTACCAAATAACGAGAGGTGTGAGCTATGTCAAGCACGAGTTGTCTAAGATCTCCGAAACGTGGAATCCAGACTCGATTCATGAAGTACTGAAGACCATCCGACTTCAGTTCCAGGTGCTTATCAGCACCGTGCAAGGTTTCAAGCTTGACGTTTTCTTCTTTCAAAGCCTCAACCTGGGCTTTGGAAGATTAGAATGGGTAGTGAATTGTAAGGCTCGCACCCACTTGGGTCTCGTTTCCTTACGACTAAGGGCATCCGCTACTACGTTAGCTTTCCCTGGATGATATCTGATGGCACAGTCATAATCGTTCAGAAAATCGACCCATCGACACTGTCGCATGTTCAGCTCCTTTTGATCGAATATGTGTTGGAGGTTCTTATGATCTGTAAAGATCGTACACTTCGTTCCATAAAGATAATGCCTCCAAATCTTTAGAGAAAAAATCACTGCTCATTCCTCAAGAGTTCCAAGATCAGCTGTAGGTGTTGCTCATGCTCTTCCCTGCTCTTGGAATGGATTAATATGTCATCAATGAACACTATGAAGAATTTGTCCAAATAGGGCTTACACACGCGGTTCATAAGATCCATGAACACTGTCGGTGCATTGGTTAGCCCAAATGGCATTACCAAAAACTCATAATGTCCATAGCGAGTTCGGAAAGCTGTTTTGGCTACTTCCTCCTCTCGGACTCTCAGTTGATGGTATCTTGACCTTAAGTCAATTTTGGAACAGAAGCTCGATCCTTGGAGCTGGTCAAACAAGTCATGAATACGTGGTATTAGGTAACGGTTCTTAACATTCACCTTGTTCAGTTCTCAATAGTCAATACACATGCGGAAGCTCCCATCCTTCTTCTTTTCAAACAGGATTGGGGCTCCCCAAGGTGAAGAACTAGGTATAATAAAACCTATATCCAATAGCTCTTGGAGTTGGGTAGACATTTCTTGAAGTTCGCCTGGTTCAAGGCGATATGGTGCGCATGCAACTGGGGCTGCTCCACATGCAAGATCGATTTGGAACTCCACTTGACGAACAGGTGGAAGTCCAGGTACTTCCTCTGGAAAGACAACTGGGAAATCACGAACTACAGGGATGTCCTCAATCCTCGTTTCAACTTCAGCTCGAGTGTCAGAGATGTTAGCCAGAATGGCTGGATAGCCCTTTCTAATGTACTTCTAGGCTTTCAAGAATGAGATGATACCCACCATGGCACCACCACGATCACCCTGAATGGATAAGAGTTCTCCACATGCGCTCTCTTCGGGTTTGATTGGTTCAGGTTTCTTCAAGGGTTCTCTCCCATGTATCTAACAGTTGGTACCCTCACTGGTAGTCTATTGCCAACTTCCCCGTCCGTGAAGCTGGTTGGAATTTTAGTCTCAATTGATGCGCCCAATGACCTAGCTCTCGTCCTTGACCAAATATGTGCCCAGTATAGGGTTCAGTGTTAAAGAAATATGTATCTCCTATAACATGTTAAGAAAGTATACGTAGCCCAAAAGCTAGTTGTGCACCTAAGCTGTGAGTGTACTAACGCTTATGCTATGATGATTATAGACTAGACTCAACATGCAGTCCTATTTCACTATAACCAATGGCTCTGATACCAATCTGTCACACCCTCAAATTTCCACTGCGGGGTTTATACCGCGAGGCGCATGACATACCAGGATCCCATAGCCATAAGTCATATGAACGAACTCTAAATGCCCAAATCATTTAGTTCGTTTTCAAAAATCAAGTTTAGTTAGGTTGCGGAAGCATAAACCAAATTTAAACCTTTGGTAGCTCTATCAGCCTTGAATTTCTTTTAAGTGTCATATAATGTATCTTATCTCCATTTTGACACTGAGTTCTTTGAACCATATCCATTGGCTACCAATTCTTGTATGATCCTAGCTTGCTTTGCCTTTCTGATTTTCTCAGTAGCTAGCCTCTCAGATACAAGCTGAGCTCTATGTGTTAGTTCTTCCATTGAGAGCCCTTTGAGTGTGTATTTCTTTGTTTTGCTGTTTTTGCCGATGAAGGTCATCAACTGTTGTCTTTTATCTTCTTCAGCAACTCTTTCTTTTTCTTCCAAGTCACTTAACTTTTCTTCATACCTAGTCAGTTTTTCATTGTAGCTCAAGTCATCCCTTGCTTCTAGGCTATTCTAGATCTCATCTTCCATTGCCTTCTTCTGTGCTGTCTTTAAACTCTTCTCCATTAGTTCTTTAGACATTGATATGGGAATAGGGCTTAAAACAGTTGTTTGAGTGGGTGCAGGATTTGGAATATCAGCTAGAGTAGGTTTAATTGCCTTAGAAGGCTGTTCTGTTTCATTCTTGGAAGTGTTAACTACTGAAGGGTTGATCTGAGTATCAACTACTGAAGGATTGTCTTCAGTACTTCTGTCTTGGCCTTCAGCAGTTTCTTCAATTGTGCCTTGGGATTTCTTTTCAGCTGCTTCTCTAAGGAGTCTTTCTTGTTTTTCTTGCCAGTCATGCCTTTCTTTCAAGGCTATTTCTTGTCTTGTCATGATTGTTTGCTTTTGGGCATCCTTGAGATGTTGTGCCTCTCTGGCCTTTTTGCTGGCTTCAAGTGACACAACCTTTGGTTCCTTGGACATCTCCCCCTTTTTGGCTTCATCCACTTCTGGAAACCAAGGAGGTGGAGGTGTTACACCAGATAGGTGAGCAAGTTGTCTTCTATTATCTTCCATCTTTCTTGACAACTAACCAAGTTTGTGGTCCGTGGCATTATTGATCATCTCAAGTTGAGTTTGGTTCTTCAACTCCATGGCAGTCATAAAGTCCTTGAGATGTTGGGAAATGAGAGTATGTACCATCTGGTATAGGGGACCAGCTGGGCTGCATAGGTGGTTCAGGTCTATGCTTGATGACCCAGTGAATTGGGTAGGCTTTTGCTGTGGAGGGTGTGTTTTAGGGTGATCCTCAGTTTAAACTGAAGATGCCACTTTAGGTAAATTAAGGTTCAAGTGGTCTTTAACATGATCCTTAGTGACTAGCTCTTTGAGCTTAGATACATCAGATTCAGGACCTTCACAATGAGCCGTCAATTCATGTTGTGGAGAGTGTGAAACATCATCCAAACTAATGGAATCATCTGAATCCCTGGTGACATCCTCAATGAGTATGTCATCAGTTAAACCATGAGCTAGGCCCAACCTAGTAGTCTCATGAACCTCTTTTTCTTGGTACTGAGGTTTTCCTACTTCAGGCATAAAGCCTTCATTAGTAGTTGCCACATTTGAGGTCTTAGCTATGGTACTACTATCCTCTAATCCACTACTGGGTGGTATGAGAGTAGCAGCAGCCTCAAATGTACCTAAAGTGTCTAAGTTTGGGCTTAGACGCCTTGGTTCATCCTCTTCTCTTGGGATTGGGCTGATAACATCCACATCCATGTCTGTTTCTGAGGTTGTATCCCCTGTTTTATTTGGTTGTTGGGGATTGACATTTTTAGGTGGGATGTTTTCTTTCAGCCCAGAGAGAATTTGAGCTATTTCTACTGTTTGATGTGAGAGTTCAGGTTCAGTAGTTATTAGTAAATGTTCAGTAGGTTCAGTAAATTCAAAGGAAGGGTCAGTAGTTATGGTTATCGGATCAGTAATGCTCTTGATGTATTTCTTGCTAGTGAACACTTATGTGTTTAGCAAGTTCAATCAGATTTGCATAGCGGAATGAGTAAGTAAAGTTACACTAACAACAGGAGCTATTACTCCCCCTTGATGTTTCAAAACTAAAGACAAGTTTAATTAGAATCTAAGTATTGAATGTGAATGATAATAAATACTCAAACAGATTCTCAATAAATGAAATGGAAATAACAATAATAAGCTTTGAAGGATTTCAGTTTCAATTAAAATCAATATCTAAAACAGAGGGATGAACCCATCTATTTATAGACTTACAAAGTACATGAACCTTGCCAAAAAGCAAGTCTGTAACAAGTTGCAACAAGTTGCATTCTTGGAACTTGCACAAAAAGATAAAGTAATACTAAACAAATAAAATACTGAAACATAAGGCGGTGGAAAGATTATGGTACAAGTGCTGATGAATGACAAACTACTGATGAGTAGTTTGTCTTCAGTAGTTCTTTAGTGAACTTGTCTGGTTAGACTTCAGAACTTCTGATACTTCTTCTTCAGTACTTCTATACTTAGAATATTTGCAGAAGTATGAATTAGACTAAGGTTTACAAAAGTGGTTTCCTCAATCCTTTTTGTCCTAACAATCTCCCTATGGATTGATGAAGCCAAAACCTTTTCTAATTCCTTATTCTTTTCTTCTGTCATTCACAATCTTCCATATCTCCTTGAACATGGAATTCTTCAGTTGATTCAGCTGTTCATCAGTGAGAGATCCCCTTTGAGGTTCCAAATGTTGAATTGTAAGCAAGTCCTGAGCTGATAGATTCTCCAGTTCATTCATGGACTTGTAGGCCTTGCTTGTAAGATCTTTTCTTGTCACCAATACTGAGTTGTCATCAGTAAAGGACCATCTAATGATCAGCCATTTAGATTTGTCAAAATCTGAAGTATAGGGAACCATGCTAGATCCCTGGGATGTTCCTGAGTGTTGGATGTTTTCTATTTCTGTGACTCTCAGGTGGGATTCACTTCTGTCTTCTGTTTGCACCACATTAGGTAATTTAAAAGTAGGTAGATGATGTTCAGTGACTACCTTTGTGTGCAGCTTATCAGTTATAGTTTTCTGGATTTGGTAAGCAAATGTTGAAGGATCCCTAAATTGTGTTATCAGAGGTTTTTCTTCAATATCAAAGTCTCCTTGCACAAATGTGTTGCCTTCCAGCAACACCATCTTGAAATCAGTCTTTGTATTGTCCTCTGGCTTTCTCTTGGTAGCTGGTCTTTGTTTGACACCAGAAGTTCTAACTACTGAAGTTGATACTTCAGAAGTTTTGAACTTCTCTGGATTTGCAGCCTTGGCAGCCTTGTATTTCTTGTATGTGTCCAGTATTTTGTCTTCTCTCCATTTTGACACAGAGGCTTTTGAACCATAGTCATTAGCTACCAGTTCTACAATCATTTATGCTCTCTTGGCTTTTCTATCTTTGTCTGTTGTAAGTTTGTCAGCAACAAGTTGAGCTCTTCTGGTTAGCTCATCTATTGAGAGCCCTTTGAGTGAATAGGCTTTTGTTTTGCTGTTCTTTGTTATAAAAGACACCAGTTGTTGTCTTTTGTCCTCTTCAGCAACTCTCTCTGTTTCAGTTTGCCTATTCAACTCTGCTTCATAAGCTTGAAGCTTTTCATTTAATCTCAAGTCTTCCCTTGCTTCCAAGTTGTTCCAGATCTATTCTTCCTTAGCCTTTCTTTGGGCTGCAATTAAACTCTTCTCTAGTAGTTCTTTGGACATTGAAATTGAAGAAGGGTTTAGCACAGTCATTGTTGTTGTTGTAGGCCTTGGAATAGGAGTTGGTTGTTGTTGTTCAGTTGGTTTGGAAGGCTCTTCAGTTGTTTGTATGTTGGAAGTGTTATCTGCTGAAGTGTTGACAGAAGTGTCAACTACTAAAGGATTGTCTTCAGTACTTTCAGAGTCTTCAGCAGTTTCTTCATTATGGCCTTGGGAAGTTTCAGCTTCCCAAGGCCATAATGAACTCTGCTTCAGTTGTTGTCTTTTGTCTTCTTCAGCAACTCTCTCTGTTTCAGCTTGCCTATTCAACTCTGCTTCATAAGCTTGAAACTTTTCATTTAAGCTCAAGTCTTCCCTTGCTTCCAAGTTGTTCCAGATCTCTTCTTCTTTAGCCTTTCTTTGGGCTGCAATTAAACTCTTCTCTAGTAGTTCTTTGGACATTGAAATTGGAGAAGGGTTTAGCACAGTCATTGTTGTTGTTGTAGGCCTTGGAATAGGAGTTGGTTGTTGTTGTTCGGTTGGTTTGGAAGGCTCTTCAGCCGTTTGTATGTTGGAAGTGTTAACTGCTGAAGTGTTGACAGAAGTGTCAACTACTGAAGGATTGTCTTCAATACTTTCAGAGTCTTCAGCAGTTTCTTCATTATGGCCTTGGGAAGTTTCAGCTTCAACTTCAGTTCCAGAAATAAGCCTTTGTTGATCTTCTTTTAGTTTTTAGGCTTTTTCTAGAAGTTGTTGTTGTTGTAGAGCCACTCTTGCCTTTATCCTGGCTTCCAGTGACTCCTTAGGTTCCTTAATCTTCTCCCCCTTTTTGGCTTCATCCACTTCTGGAAGCCTGTAGGTTGAGAAGTTCTACCAGTGAGTTTAGCAAGCTGTCTTGAGTTGTTGTCTATTTTGTTGGACAGCTTACCAAGTTTTTTGTTGATCACCTCAAATTGAGTTTTGGTTGACAACTCCAAAGCAGTTGTGAAGGATTTGAGGTGATTGGCAATGAGGGTGTTCATCAACTGGTATAGGGGACCATCTGGGCTGCATAGTTGGTTCAGGTCTATGCTGGATGACTCAGGGAATTGGGTAGACATTTTCAGTGAGGGGTGTGTTTTTGGGTGATCTTCATGTTGTACAGAAGATGCCACTATAGGGGAATGAGGGATCAAGTGGACTTTAACCTGATCTGGTGTGACCAACTCTTTGAGCTTAGAGACACCAGATGCAGGACCTTCACTAGCAGCTGTCAATTCAAGTTTGGTGGAGTGTAAATCATCATCCAAATTAATGGAATCATCTGAATCCCTGCTTACTTCCTCAATGAAGACAGTATCAGTTATATCATGAGCTGGGCCCAACCCCAGTTGTCTCATGTACCTCTTGTTCTTGGTTAAGAGGATTTCCTACCTCAGGCATTGAGCCTTCATCAGTAGTTGCCACAAATGAGGTCTTAACAATGTTACTTCTGTCCTCAGATCCACCACTAGGTGGTATATGAGTAGTAGCAGCCTCAAATGTACCTAAAGTCTCTAAGTTTGGGCTTAGAAACCCTGGTTCATCCTCATCTCTTGGGTTAGGGCTATGGACATCCACATCCATGTCAAAGTCTGAAGGTATGTCCCCTGTTTGATGTGGTTGTTGGGGACTGACATGTTCTGATGGGATGGTCTCTTTTAGCCTAGAGAGAAGTTTGGCAATTTCTAGGGCTTCAGGTTCAGAAGTTTGTGGTATGGGTTCAGTAGTTTGGTCTAATGGTTCAGCAGTTTCAAAAGAAGAGTCAATGGGGATTGTTTTCTTAAATTTCTTTCTTTTGAATAGAATTGTGATTGGTGCTCTAGTGGGGGTTTGAGATGGATGAGACTGAGAGGATGTTTCAGTCACATCTTTATCAACTGCAGATTGCACATTGGCAAGTTCAGGCATCTCAACTTCCTGAACTGCCTTTCTTTTAAGGCTGACGGGTTTTTGTTTTTGCTGTTTAGGTTTCTTGGCATTTTTGGGTGAGGGTTTGGAAGATGAGGGTTCCATGGGGACTGTTGTGTGTTCCCCTTGGTCATCTTCTGGCCAGGCAACCGGTTTATTGTGCCTAGAGTATGCTTGTGAGGTTAATGGGTTTAAAACAGTTGTTTTACCCACAAGCACCTCTTCTCCAAGTTCTTTTATTATGCATTGCATAATAAACCTTGGATACAACAAAAATTTCTTTTTAGAATTGAGATGATGTAACACCAACTCATTAAAGAAAAGTGTTGATGCCCTGAATTTTGTTTTATTCACAATGGAATGAAAAATTGGTTGAAAAGTAGAGGGCATCTGATCATAAGATCCAGTTTTTGGACTCAAACACATTATTATGTAGTGAAACAAAAGTTTGTACTTAGGTTCAAAATATTTCTTAAAAATAGTAGCATGTGAGAGAGTACCTTGGTAACCACACTCTGTCATGGTCAGATAAATTTCAGAGTTTGGAAATTAATTCGGGGCACCCACATCATCTAGACCTAGTCTAATCCCCAAAGTTGCTGGTGTGATTGCCATTCTTCTCCCTTGGATGGTTGAATTGAGGGAGATCACTTGATCATTCACTGTCACTGTCTCCGCATTCGCCTAGAACTCATTTAGAGTTTCAGTGTGGATTGGAGGATCAATGGTGAGGGCAGTGAAGTATTGGGATTTAACGACTAAATCAATGATTTCGTCGTATTGGAACCAGGCTTCATGTTTCTCAAAGTAGCCTCTTTGATTGTGTCCCTGTTTCAGTATTAGAGCCATGTGGTTTGTGTGTGTATGAATCGAACAATGTTTTTGCAGGTTAAGGGTTTTGAGAGCATTTTTGAGAGAGAAGGAGGGAATTTTGCTTTTTGAAAGGATAAGTGTTGGAAAAGGTGTTTATCAGAAGTTTGTAACCGCCCTAGGTCAAACTTCTGAAGTGGGAAATGTCTGATTTGCCCTTAATGACAAAACTGCCGATGAAGAACAATCATCATCAGTAGTTCCCATTTTCTCTTCAGTAGTTTGTTAACAACTCATGAGAATGTTTGTAAACACTTTATTCATAACTTTTTAAGATTATTTTATCAGAAGTTACTCATTTTTCAGAAAATATTCCCATACTGATGTTTTTGTTCATTAGTAGTTTCTCTCTTTTTGTTTTTCAGAGGTTTTGGACTAAAAACAGATGTAAGTGAAAAATAAAATATGTGCAGAAAAGTAAAAGAAACACTTACAAATTTAGCATCCCAAGCATGGATACTAACTTATGAAATGTTGATGTGTCAAGGGGTTTAGTGAATATGTCAGCTATCTGATTAGCTGTTGTCACATGCTTCACTTCAATCTTGCCTTTTTCATAGCAATCCCTGATGAAATGATACCTGATTTCAATATGTTTAGTTTTTGAGAACTGAACAGGATTTTGAATGATGCTAATGGCAGATTTGCTGTCTATAAGCAATGGTGTCTTGGTTTCTTTGATTCCATAATCAAGAAGTTGATATTGGAGCCATTGTATCTGTGATGTACAACTTGTAGCTGCAATGTATTCAACTTGAGCAGTTGAAGTTGCAACAGATGTTTGCTTCTTTGATTGCCAAGACATTAGATAGTTTCCCAAGAATTGACAACCAGCAGATGTTGATTTTCTTGACATTTTGCACCCTGCATAGTCACTATCTGAAAAAGCTGATAACTTGGTATTGCTAGAAGCAGGATACCAAATTCCAAGTGTAGGAGTTTCTTTCAGATATCTGAAGATTCTTTTGACTGCAATTAGGTGTGATTCCCTAGGAGCTGATTGATATCTAGCACAGACACATGTTGAAAACATAATATCTGGTCAAGAAGCAGTTAGATACAAAAGGGAACCTATCATACATTTATACATGGTTTGATCAACCTGTTTTCCTTGATCATCTTGTTCAACTTGTGTGGTAGGTGTCATGGGAGTGGAACATGATTTTTAGTCTTGTAAAGAAAATTTGTTCAATAATTCTTTAACATATTTAGATTGATGTATAAAAGTTCCATTAGTTTGTTGTTTAATCTGCAGTCCTAAAAAGTACTGCAGTTCTCCCATTGTACTCATCTCAAATTTTGATTTCATGAGTTTCTTAAATTCATCACACAATTTTGTATTTGTTGAACCAAATATGATATCATCAACATAAATTTGAACAAGTAAGACATGATTTCCAACATTTTTAATGAAAAGAGTTTTATCAATGGAGCTTCTTGTAAAGTCATTTTTGAGCAAAAAGTTGGAAAGTGTTTCATACCAGGCTCTTGGAGCCTGTTTTAGCCCATAAAGAGCTTTGTCAAGGTTGTACACCCACTCAGGATGAGAAGGATCCTCAAACCCAGGTGGCTGACAAACATACACTTCCTCTTTGATCTTTCCATACAAAAATGCACTCTTAACATCCATTTGAAAAACTTTTATTTTGTTGGAAATGGCATAGGCCAGAAATAACCTGATGTTGCAACTGGAGCAAAGGTTTCATCATAATCAATTCCCTCTTCTTGAGAGTAACCTTGTACCACCAGTCTTGCCTTGTTCTTAATGATCATACCAGCCTCATCTTGTTTGTTCCTGAAAACCCATCTTGTGCCAATTGGTAGCTTGTTTGGTGGTAAGGGACAGATTTCCCAAACCTGTTGCTTCTTGAATTGAAGCAAATCATTTTGCATAGCTTCCACCCAATTGTTGTCTTTGAGGGCTTCTTGGTACTTCTTAGGTTCCAACTGAGAAATGAATGCTGAGAAGAAGAAAAAGTTGGAAAGCTGGTTTATTGTGAGAACACCTGATGCAATATCACCCATGATTTGTTCCAATGGATGATCTTTGTGTTCAATTAGTTGTTGTAAACCACTGACAGGTGTAGGTGGCTCTTGTACTTCATCAAACAAACCACTGAGGTTTATAATGTCTGGTTCAGCTATTTGAACATCTTCAGTAGTTGTAGGAGTTGAAGCAGATGTTTGAGTTTGTACATCAGCAGTTGTTGAATCAGAAGTTTGTAAAACTTCTGAAGGCTTGAAAGTTGACTTAATGACTGTTTTAGGAGTCCATGGTGCTGGATCCTCATCATCAAACCTCTGATCACCATAATAAGTAGGTTTAGATGAAGTGACAGTCTTTTCAGGTCCAAAGTGGAAGCTGTCAAGGTCAAAGAGTTCAGAAGGATGTGCTGGAATAAGAGTGTGTTTTAACTCATTGAACTTGACATTCAGTGTTTCTTCTACTATCTTGGTTCTTGAATTAAAAACCATGTAGGCTTTTCTAGTGGAAGAATAACCAAGAAAGTAACCTGAATCAACTTTAGCAGCAAACTTTGAAATAGAGTCTTTAATGTTTAGAATGAAACATTGACATCCAAAAGCCCTGAAGAAGGAGATAAGGGGCTTTATGCCATGAAGAACTTCATAGGCAGTCTTGGAGTGTCTCTTGTTGATAAGGACTCTATTTTGAACATAACATGCAGTGTTAACTGCTTCAGCCCAGAAATACAATGGCAGGCCTGAATCAGCTAACATAGTTCTTGCTGCTTCAATTAATGTCCTGTTCTTCCTTTCTACCACACCATTTTGTTCAGGAGTACTGGAAATACTGAATTGTCTAATAATCCCTTTAGACAAACAGAATTCATCCAGAGTTTTGTTCCGGAACTCTGTCCCATTATCACTTCTAATGGCTTTGACAGATAGAGAATATTGTTTCTCTACTTGTAGAATAAAGAACTTGATGATTTCATGTAACACCCCGAGGTGTTACGGGTCTCGTAAACGGGTCGGGTACGACCCGATCACCCATTTATTTTATTAGTATAATATACTCAAGTTCGAATATTGCGACCAAACGTTTCATTCTGTTGATTAATTTAACAACAAACGCTCGATATTTAATTATTTCCAAGTTTGCAGCCAAACGATCCCTTATCTGTCACTAAACTCATCACCAAACACCCTTCTTGCCTGTTGTTAAACCTGTATCTAAACACCCCTCAATTTGTCTCTTCTATATAAACCTTGCTTCCTTCCCCCTTTACTCTCTCTGTACATTAACAAGAACACACACACACACATGAGAATTAAAGAGAGCTCCTCTGATCAGGAGCCACCTCCGATGACCGGAACCGGCCGCCGCCGGCCGCCGCCTTTCTCCTTTCCGATAACTATCAAGAACCTCCTCCTCATCTTTATCCGAGCAACACAATCCCTCCCCTTCCCTTGTTTCCTGCATAACACACATGCACAATACACAGTATGTGTGTGTGCGATAAGAGTATCAACCGGTCACCGGAGATGGTGACCGGCACCGGCGTTCCTTTTCCTCTCCCGAATAAAACAACCTTCTGTAACCTCCTCCCCTGTCTCCGATAATAATCCGGTAAACCCAACCCGTTAACCCATCTTATTCTGCTCGCAGTTACTGTTAAACGAACCGGACAGTCACCGGTTATGGTGACTGTCACCGATGAACCCGATAATCCTTCCCTTTCTGCTTCTGATCATAACCGGTAATCCCCCATGTCCTTTCTTTGGTTCCGGTTAAACAAAGCCGGACAGTCATAGGAACCGGTGACTGTCATTGGAAACCCCTGCTCCGATTATAAACTCGTGACCGGTTCCCTCTGTTTCCGTTTTGATTATAACCCGAACCAAACCAGTAACTTATCCATGTTAAGACCGATACCGATGAGCCACCATGAAACGCCCGAGTAGTTTTGTGGATAATCTTGAACCCGACTATTATAGGACTGATTTGGATTTCCCTTCGTGTTCTAACCGAGGTACCAAAGTCGGAAGACGGGTCCGATACCCGGTTCGATATAACTTCCGGACAACTTCCGATTATATTCCGGTAATAGACCGGGGAGTACCCGGTTATTCTCTCGGTAAGAATATTTCTATTGGGTTAATTGGTTAATAATCTTATGATTAATGATTAGTTATTAATATAATAATCATGTTGATTGCGAGGTACCATTAACCGTATCGGGAATACGAGTCGGATACCGAGTCGATGCAGTGACTCGGTCAACACCCGGAATAGAACCCAGTCCAATATCTAGACGAGGATTATTAGAATTATACGAATATATATATATATATATATATATATATATAATACGGGAACGTACGGACTTGATATTAATAATAAGGGAATAATAAACATATATAAAATATATATGTTTATATATATACAATTCGATATATAAAACGATATACTAGACTCGGGTTAATCATAATATGTTCTATTCTTCTGTTGCAGAGCCATCATCCGGGTAAGTTCGTGTCTAGAGTTTTTAGGGTCGTGTGCCAAGCTGTAATGGCCAGCTAGATTTAGGATGTCCGTGTCGTGTCAATAATGAACCCCGAATTTAGGACTATCTAATATATACCGAATTCTATATGTATAAATTGTATATATGATATATATATATATCCTAAGTATTACAATCTAACAAGTCCCACGCGTAAAACGTATCCATATATATATGACATATAATTGTAGTAAGAGAGACTATAGAAGATTATACGCAAACCAGTGAGTATCGTGAACTCCCCACTTTTACTGTTTTTATTAAGTGTTTTTAGGGGAATACATGTCGTTTATAAGAAAACATAATAATGCTTTACATAATAGAATTTATATAATGAAAGATGTATAATAGAAAAGGGGACATAGAAACGACGAGGACAGTACTGGCCGGTATCCGCCATTTCCTTTCTTGTCCAACTAGAGGACATGAACCAGTCTTACCCAAGTAGAGGGTAGGAATGTCCAAGTAGAGGACCAAAACCATTCTTGTCCAAGTAGAGGACAGGAACAGGTATTTTATCACAATCAGAGTGGTACCATCGATAGGAATGGCACGAAATATAATCGATATGATAGAATTGATATATAATAGAATTGAGATATGATAGAGTTGGTATAATAGAATATATTTTCCCCTTCAGAATTATAACTGTAAAGCATGTTTATAAAAGAATGTTTATAAAAGAATGTTTTATATAAAAGAATTATCAATAAACGAACTGGCCACTCACTTTATAAAATACATGACCTCACCAACTTTATGTTGACAGAAACTATTTTTGACATGTGTTCAGGTAACCCAACAGATATGATGACGTGGATCCTGGAAGAATAAAGACTGTTATGATCTGAATCCGCTGCGTAGCTCCGATAACCCGACCCGACGACCCGGCACCGACTGTAGGGTCGTTACATTTCAGCTGCCTCATCCTTGGAGAATAAGAAGAATACCCATGTGAATCTTGAATAGTCATCAATGATGACCAAGCAGTACTTCTTTTTACCAAGGCTCATGATTTTTACTGGCCCAAATAAGTCCATATGGAGTAGTTGAAGACATGCAGTTGTTTTTTATTCTTCATTAGACTTATAGGAGGACTTATGCTGCTTTCCCTTTAAACAGGATACACAGTGTTCTTGACACTGGTATACTTTCAACGGTAGACCTCTAACCAAGCCCATTTTTGTGACTTTATTTATGGTTTTAAAGTTCACATGGCCAAGTCTCTTGTGCCAGAGATCAGTCTCTGAAGTTGATGCCTTTGAGAAGAAACAGGCAGTGTTGTTCAGTACTTTGTCCTTTTCAATGTCCACTTCATAGACATTGCCACATATTTTGGCTATCAACAAAGTATGATCTTCAATGATCTTCTCTATCAACTTCTGGCCTTTTGGTGATATGATCTTGCATGCTGTATTTGTGAAAAAGGAAGAATATCCTTTATCACACATTTGTGACACACTCAGCAAGTTGTACTCAAGGTTTTCAACCAGATTGACCTTGTCAAACTGTATTTTGCCAGAAGAGACATTGCCATGTCCCAGCACATATCCCTTGGCATTGTTCCCAATGGATACAGATCCTTCTCTTTGACTGATAAAGTTGTTTATCAGGTATCTGCATCCTGTCATATGCATTGAGCCTCCACTCTCCACATACCAAATGCTATTTAAGCCTCTAGAGACCCTCTACACAAAGTAGCAAATTAGTTAGATTTAGGAACCCAAGCCAGTTTGGCTTTGGGATTGCTCTTGAGAACATTAACAGTTTGTTCTTGACCAGGTTGAGGAATCCATGTCTTTTTGGCAATGGATTTTTCATTAAGAGCAATGGTGGTATCCTTTTGAGAACCACCATCAACCTTGGTCATCAGTAGTTGTATCATATACATGAGATCTTTAATCTCAACAGTTTGTGAAACTGCTGATGTTGTAGGTCTAACTACTGAAAGAGAATTTTGAGAAAACGATTTTTGTTGAGATTTCATCTTTTTCTGAGAAAAGGTGTTTGCTGGTTGTTGTTTCTTGGGAGAAAAAGTTTCTTCAAAATCATTTTTGATTTGTTTTCCCATAACTAGTTGTGAAATTTTCTTGTTGTACTAAATTCCTTTTCTATATCTACAAAATTCTGTCTTGTAGTTAAACAAACCACAGATTTCACATTCTTTTACCTTTTCTTTTTCATTTGAAGGCAAATTTCTGACTTTTTTGATTTGTTTTAGGTCATCAGTAGTTTTTAGGTTCTCAACTCCTGATGTAGATGAAACTACTGATGGCTTAAAGTCAGATTTTATCAGTAGTTCTGAAGAACTTTCTTTGTGAGTTTTTAGAAAGTTTTCATGAAAAGATGTGCATTCTTTCCCTTCAAAAATTTCACCTGAAACAATTTTTCTCCCATCTTCATTAGTTTTGGGGGAAAATCTGTTGGTGTTTCAGTGTGATTGTACCGTATGTCAAACCTAACATTTGAAGCACTTTGTTTGTTAAGCAGCAGTTGGTACCCTTTACAAGATTCTACCCATTTTTCACAAGTAACCTTGGTGTCAGCAATCTCTTTTCTGACATTTCCTAGGTCATCTATCATGATTTTAAGTTGTGCTTGGGTTTCAATAGCATTGTTAGTTAATTTAGAATTTTCTTTTGCCTTTGCAGCAAGTTTTCTTTCTAAATCACATTTCATCTGAGTGAATTTTCTCTCAGAGTCATTTGCTTTGCCTTGTAAGTGCACATTAGTCTCTCTTATGAGAGCAAAAGATTCTTTACATGAAGTTGAACAAAGTTTTGTTAAAGATTCTTTTGATACCTGAGACAGGGCAGATTTTGAGGTGCAGCCCTCAAATGCCATTAAGGCAAAAAAAATTCTGCCATTATCAGGTTCTCCCCAGTTGATGTCAAACATTTTGTTGTCTGCATCAGGATTACACTCAATAGTGTCAAAAGGAAGACTGCTCCGGTCAACATACCCTGAGGTGAACAAGCTTTGTTGTGAAGGTTGCTGAGTCTGTGGAGGTTGTTGAGCAACTGCAATGGGAGGGATTGATTGTTGGCTCTGCATCTGTTGAGCAGGAATCTGCACATATTGTACTTGTGGCACATATTGGATTTGTGGAGCTTATGCCTGTACAAAATGTGCACTCCCCTGTGTTCCATTATTCCTATTATAACTAGGGTTATACTGATTTCCAGACTGAGATTGGTTGTAGCTAGAGCTTCGACATTCTCTAGCAAAGTGTACCAACTTCTGACACTTGTGACATCTAAGTTTAGACTTGTCAAAACCAATTTTTGTAGAACTGTTTAGTCCTGGAAATTTCCTTCCTGACCTTTTATAAAATTTGTTTGTTTTAATACTTAACATGGCCAGTTGGTGTAAGATGTCCATTTCTTTTAAGTCATCATTGCTGAAATTTTTTAAATCATCCATGATAAAACACATGTTATCAGCAGTTTGACTATATTTATCATTGTCATAACCCGGGGATGATCTTTCTGATGAGATCCCAGTAGTTATGTCAATGTGGTCAAAAGATCCAAAACTATTTGAACAATTAGGTGAATCTTGTCCTAATAGTGCTGTACTACCTGGTAGATAGTCATCAGCAATTTTACCAGAACTTTGCAGTTTCTTCTTTTGATCGATTTCTGTTTCAAAAGTTAGCAATCTCCCATGCAATTTTGTAAGAGTGAGGGAGCTAAAGTCTGGTGAGGATCTGAGGACTATAGAGTATGTTTCCCATTTTTTAGGTAAAGACCTTAAAAATCTATGAAGCATAGATACAGTTGTGTAGGTTTGACCATTTAATCTTAGCTCAGATATTAATGAGGAGAATCTTTCAAATTGTTGAGTTAAAGTTTCCCCATTTATATGAGCAAAAGTTTCATATTGTTGAGCCAGGATTTCTCTGGTGTTGGCAATCACCTCTTCAGTTCCTCCAAACTGTTCTTTTAGGCAGTCCCAAAGCTCTTTGGCACTATCACAATGTAATAGTCCAGAGTAGATTTTATTTGGGAGTGTCATTGCCAACATAGAGAAAGCTTTAGCATCAAGCTCAAGTTTTAGGAAATCATCATTTGTATAGTCCTTTGAGTCTTTTGGTATTTCTACTTTAGTTTCAAGATTAATATTTACTGGTTTGTGAGGACCATATATCACAGATTTCCAGCAACCAGTGTTGGTCTGTGATAATGTATGTGCCATTCTCCTTTGCCAGATATTGTATTCATTTCTAACTAGCATAGCAGGTTTATTGGCAGAACAAGTATTATGTGGATCCATTTTAAAGAGTATTGATTTGTCAAATATCTCTTAAAGTGATGGACGTTGATAAAAGTGAACTTTTAATCCTTTATTGAATATTAATAAGAGCATGTGTCTGATTCTCAATGTGTTAGATTGATATGTGATCAGATAAACCAGTGCTCTGATACCAATTGTCGGATCAGTAATGCACTTGATGTATTGCTTGCTAGTGAACACTTATGTGTTTAGCAAGTTCAATCAGATTTGCACAGCGGAATGAGTAAGTAAAGTTACACTAACAACAGGAGCTATTATTCCCCCTTGATGTTTCAAAACTAAAGACAAGTTTAATGAGAATCTAAGTATTGAATGTGAATGATAATAAATACTCAAACAGATTCTCAATAAATGAAATGGAAATAACAATAATAATCTTTGAAGGATTTCAGTTTCAATTAAAATCAATATTTAAAATAGAGGGATGAACCCATCTATTTATATACTTACAAAGTACATGAACCTTGCCAAAAAAACAAGTCTGTAACAAGTTGCATTCTTGGAACTTGCACAAAAAGATAAAGTAATACTAAACAAATAAACTACTGAAACATAAGGCGGTGGAAAGATTCTGGTACAAGTGCTGATGAATGACAAACTACTGATGAGTAGTTTGTCTTCAGTAGTTCTTCAATGAACTTTTCTGGTTAGACTTCAGAACTTCTGATACTTCTTCTTCAGTACTTGTTGAATCCTTCTTTAGTACTTTAGTCTTCTTTCTTCAGTAGTTCTATACTTAGAATATTTGCAGAAGTATGAATTAGACTAAGGTTTACAAAAGTGGTTTCCTCAATCCTTTTTGTCCTAACAATCTCCCCCTGGATTGATGAAGCCAAAACATTTTCTAATTCCTTATTGTTTTCTTCTGTCATTCACAATCTTCCATATCTCCTTGAACATGGAATTCTTCAGTTGATTCAGCTGTTCATTAGTGAGAGATCCCCTTTGAGGTTCCAAATGTTGAATTGTAAGCAAGTCCTGAGTTGATAGATTCTTCAGTTCATTCATGGACTTGTAGGCCTTGCTTGTAAGATCTTTTCTTGTCACCAATACTGAGTTGTCATCAGTAAAGGACCATCTGATGATCAGCCATTTAGATTTGTCAAAATCTGAAGTATAGGGAACCATGCTGGATCCCTGGGATGTTCCTGAGTGTTGGATGTTTTCTATTTATGTGACTCTCAGGTGGGATTCACTTCTGTCTTCTGTTTGCACCACATTAGGTAATTTAAAAGTAGGTAGATGATGTTCAGTGACTACCTTTATGTGCAGCTTATCAGTTATAGTTTTCTGGATTTTGTAAGCAAATGTTGAAGGATCCCTAAATTGTGTTATCAGATATTTTTCTTCAATATCAAAGTCTCTTTGCACAAATGTGTTGCCTTCCAGCAACACCATCTTGAAATCAGTCTTTGTATTGTCCTCTAGCTTTCTCTTGGTAGTTGGTCTTTGTTTGACACCAGAAGTTCTAACTACTGAAAAGTAGAGGGCATCTGATCATAAGATCCGATTTTAGGACTTAAACACATGATGATGTAATGAAACAAAAGTTTATATTTTGCATCAAAGAATTTCTTATAAATTGTAGCATGTGAGAGAGTACCTTGGTAACCACACTCTGTCATGGTTAGTTGAATATCAGCATTAGGAACATGTTCTGGTGCATCAGCATCATCTAGACCAAGTCTTATTCCTAAAGTAGCCAGTGTGATTTCCATAACTTTCCCTTAGATAGTTGATTTGAGGGAAATCACCTTATTGTTCACAGTCACCACCTTGACGTTCGCCCATAACTCATTAAGAGTTTGAATGTGAATTCGAGGATCAATGGTGAAAGTTGTGTGGAACTGGGATTGGACGACCAAATCAATGATTTCGTCGTATTGAGACCAGGCTGGATCCTTCATGAAGTAGCCTCTTTGATTGTGTCCCTGTTTCAGTACGAGAGCCATGGTGTTTGTGGATCGAACATTGTTTTTGTTGTTGCAAGGGAGGGTTTGTGAGTGCTTTGAGGGAGAAAGATGGAATTTTTGCTTTCTGAAAGGATAAGTGTGAGAAAAGGTGTTTATCAGAAGTTTATAACCGCCCTAGGTCAAACTTCTAAAATGGGAAATGCCTGATTTACCCTTATTGACAAAACTGCCGATGAAGCAGATTATTCATCAGTAGTTTCCGTTTTCTCTTCAGTAGTTTGTTAAAAACTGATGAGAACAACTTGTAAACACATTTTAGAACTTCTGAAGATTATTTCATCAGAAGTTAGTTATTTTTCTGAAAATTATCCCCATTCCAATGTTTTGTACATCAGAAGTTTCTCTTTTTTTGGTCATCAGAGGTTTGTGACAGATTAGTAACAATATAAGTGAAAGTAAAATATGTGCAGGATAATGAAAAACACTTACAGTACTTTATTCAAAATTTAGCTTCCCAAGCATGGATACTAACCTCTGAAATGTTGATGTGTCAAGGGTTTGGTGAATATATCAGCTATTTGATTAGCTGTTGTCACATGTTTCACCTCAATCTTGCCTTTTTCATAGCAATCCCTGATGAAATGATACCTGATTTCAATGTGTTTAGTCTTTGAAAACTGAACAGGATTTTGAATTATGCTAATGGCAGATTTACTGTCTACAAGCAATGGAGTCTTGGTCTCTTTGATTCCATAATCAAGTAATTGATACTGAAGCCATTGAATCTGTGATGTATAACTTGCAGCTGCAATGTATTCTGCTTCAGCCGTTGAAGTTGCCACAGATGTTTGCTTCTTGACATTTTACACCTTGCATAGTCACTATCTGAAAATGCTGTTAATTTGGTATTGCTGGAAGCAGGATACCAAATTCCAACTGTAGGAGTTCCTTTCAGATATCTGAAAAAAAAAATTTGACTGCAATTAGGTGTGATTCCCTTGGAGCTGATTGTATCTAGCACAGACACAAGTTGAGAACATAATATCTGGTCTAGATGCAGTTAAATAAAGTAGGGAACCTATCATACATCTATACATGGTTTGATCAATCTGTTTTCCTTGATCATCTGGTTCAACTTCTGTGGTTGGACTCATGGGAGTGGAAGCTGATTTACAGTCTTTTAAAGAAAATTTGTTCAATAAATCTTTAACATATTTTGATTGATGTATAAAAGTTCCACTTGTTGTTTGTTTGATCTGTAGTTCTAAAAAGTATTGCAGTTCTCCCATGGTACTCATCTCAAATCTTGATTGCATGAGTTTCTTAAATTCATCACACAGTTTTGAATTGGTTGAACCAAAAATAATGTCATCAACATAAATTTGAACAAGTAGGATGTGATTTCCAACATGCTTTATGAAAAGTGTTTTATCAATGGAGCCTCTTGTGAAGTGATTTTTAAGTAAAAGGGTGGAAAGTGTGTCATACCAAGCTCTGGGAGCTTGTTTTAGCCCATAAAGAGCTTTGTCAAGTTTGTACACCCAATCAGGATGAGAAGGATCCTCAAACCCAGGTGGCTGACAAACATACACTTCCTCTTTTATTTTTGCATATAAAAATGCACTCCTTACATCCATTTGAAAAACTTTAATTTTGTTGAAAATTGCATAAGCCAAAAATAACCTGATGGCTTCAAGCCTTGCAACTTGAGCAAATGTTTCATCATAGTCAATTCCTTCTTCTTGAGAATAACCTTGTACCACCAGTCTTGCCTTGTTCTTGATGATTAAACCAGACTCATCTTGTTTGTTTCTGAAAACCCATCTTGTTCCAATTGGTTGTTTGTTTGCAGGTAATGGACAAATTTCCCAAACCTGTTGCTTCTTGAACTGTAGTAGTTCATCTTGCATTGCTTCAACCCAACTGTTGTCTTTGAGGGCTTCCTGATATTTCTTTGGTTCCAACTGAGAAATGAATGCTGAGAATAAGCAGAAGTTGGAAAAGCTGGTTTTTTGTAAGTACCCCTGAGGCAATATCACCCATGATTTGATCCAATGGATGATCTTTGTGTTCAATCAGTTGTTGTAAACCATTGATGGGAGTAGGCTCTTAAACTTATTCAAACAAACCACTGAGGTTAACAATATCTGGTTCAACTGTTTGAAAATCTTCAGTAGTTGTAGGAGCTGAATCAGAAGGTTGAGTTTGTTCATCAGTAGTTGTTGAATCAGAAGTTTGAGGAACTTCTGATGGTTTGAAAGTTGATTTAATGACTGTATTGGGAGTCCATGATGGAGGACCATCATCGTTAAACCCTTGATAACCATAATAAGTGGATTTAGATGAAGTAACAGTCTTTTCAAGTCCGAAATTAAAACTGTCAAGGTCAAAGAGTTCAGCAGGATGTGCTTGAATGAGTGCATCCTTTGACTTATTGAACTTGACATTCAGTGTTTCTTCATCTATCTTGAATCTGGAATTGAATACCTTGTATGCTTTTCTAGTGGAAGAATAACCAAGAAAGTAACCTGAATCAACTTTAGAAGCAAACTTTGAAATAAAGTCTTTGATGTTGAGAATAACACATTGATATCCAAAAGCCCTGAAAAAGGAGATAAGGGGCTTAATGCCATGAAGAATTTCATATGCAGTTTTGGAATATCTCTTGGTGGTTAAGACTATATATATTTTGAACATAACAAGTTGTGTTGACTGCTTCAGCCCAAAAATAAAGAGGTAGGCCTGAATCAGCTAACATAGTTCTTGCTGCTTCAATCAATGTTCTGTTATTCCTTTCTACCACACCATATTGTTCAGGAGTTCTGGGAATGCTGAATTGTCTAACAATACCTTTAGACAAACAAAATTCATCCAGGGTTTTTGTTCCTGAACTCTGTCCCATTGTCACTTCTTATGACTTCGACAGAGAGAGAATATTGTTTCTCTACTTGTAGAATGAAGAACTTGATAATTTCAGCTGCCTCATCCTTGGAAAATAAGAAGAAGACCCATGTGAATCTTGAGTAGTCATCAATGATGACCAAGCAGTACTTCTTCTTACCAAGGCTCATGATTTTAACTGGCCAAAATAAGTCCATATTGAGTAGTTGAAGACATGCAGTTGTTTTTTATTCTCCAATAGACTTATAGGAGGACTTATGTTGTTTTTCCTTAAGACAGGATACATAGTGTTCTTGACACTGGTATACTTTTAAGGGTAGACCTCTGACCAGACCCATTTTTATGACTTTATTTATGGTTTTAAAGTTTACATGGCCAAGTCTCATATGCCAAAGGTCTATCTCTGAAGTTGATGCCTTTGAGAAGAAACAGGTAGTGTTGTTCAGTACTTTGTCTTTTTCAATGTCCACTACATAGACATTGCCACATCTTTTGGCTATCCGCAAAGTATGATCTTCAATGATCTTCTCTATCAACTTCTGGCCTTCTGGTGATATGATCTTGCATGCTGTTTTGGTGAAAAAGGAAGAATATCCTTTATCACACATTTGTGAAACACTTAGCAAGTTGTACTCAAGGTTTTCAACCAGATTGACCTTGTCAAACTGCATTTTGCCTGAGGATACACTGCTATATCCTAGCACATATCCCTTGGCATTGTTCCCAAAGGACACAGATCCTTTTCTTTGACTTATGAAATTGTTGATCAGGTACCTGCATCCTGTCATGTGCATTGAGCCTCCACTATCAACATACCAAATGCTATTTAGACCTCTGGAGACCCTCTACACAAAGAGTAGATTAGTTAAATTTAGGAACCCAAGCCAACTTGGCTTTGGGTGTACTCTTAGGAATAGTAGCAGTTTGTTGTGGACAATTTTTAGAAATCTATGTCTTTTTGGCAATGGATTTATTGTTAAGAGCAATGGTGGGACCTTTTTGAGGTTCACCATCAACTTTGGTCATCAAAAGTTTAACCATATTTATCAAATCTTTTACCTCAACAGTTTTTGAAACTGCTGAAGGCTTAGGTCTAACTTCTGAAAAAGAATTTTGAGAGGAAGACTATGGTTGAGATTTAATATTTCTTTGAGAAAAGGTGTTTCTTGGTTGTTGTTTGATGGGATAAAAAGTGTTTTCATAATCTTGTTTAATTTGTTTTCCCACAACCAGTTGTAAAATTTTCTTGTTGTACTGATTTCCTTTTCTATATCTACAAAATTATGTTTTGTGGTTAGACAGAGCACAAATTTCACATGATTTTGCCTTTCCTTTTAGATTTTCAGGACTTTTGGAAGGCAAAATACTGACAGTTTTTAGAATTTGGTCATCAGCAGTTTTCAAGGTCTCAACTCCTGATGTAGATGAAACTACTGATGAGTCAATGTTAGTCATTTCTACTTCTGCAGGACTTTCTTTTTCATTTTTAAGAAAGTTCGGATGAAAAGATGTGCAGTCTTTCATTTAAGAAGTTTGAACTATTCTACTCCCATCATCAACAGTTTTAGGAGTAAAATCAGTTGGTGATTCAGTGTGATTGTACCCTATGCCAAACTTAACATTTGATGTAGTTTGTTTGTTAAGAAGAATTTGGTAACCTCTACATGACTCCACCCAATTTTCACAGTCAACCTTGGTGTCAGCAAGCTCTTTTCTAACATTTCCTAGGTTTTCTATCATGCTTTTTATCTGTGCTTGGGTTTCAATAGCATTGTTAGTCAATTTAGAAATTTCTTTTGTTTTTTAAGCAAGTTTTCTTTCTAAATCACATTTCATTTGAGTGTATTTTCTTTCAGAGTCAATTGCATTGCCTTGTAGATTCTGTGACAACCGTCACCCTCATATTTTAGCAAGATGTCAATTTTAGTCCCTCGCGTATTCAAACCTTTATATTCTAATCTCTAAAAGTTTCATCGTTTTCAAATTTAATAATAAATCGAACTCAACGTTTTCACTTACACTTGTTATGAATCGTGTCTACGTTTTTAATCAAATGCGTATCTTGAAACATTATTCGGAATGGATTTCTTTTAAGTTTTATGAAGTTAAAAAGTGTTTAAGTTAAGTTTTGTTAACTTAGTTAACTTTTTATAAGGAAAAATTTAACTAAGATATTATAATACTAACAAAGTTAAGGTAGAGGGGCTGTTTCTGCCAAAATCCAAAAGTTCAAATAAACTTCCCTCTTTCCTGCCAAACTCGTTTTTTCCGGCCATTCAATGTCGCCGCCGACGACATTTCCGGCAGCCCCAAACCGGTCCCTTAACATACAATTAACGCGATTTAATGAGCTCTTTACGTTTCTCCTTCAAGATTTAATAATTTAGCATGATTAAACGTGCATTTAACTTGCGTTTAAAGGCGTTTCAATCGAGCCCGACAAGTGAAACACTCGGAAAATTTAATGGTGATAATGAGGCGTTTTTGAACAAAAATATTATATAAACTTAAATCCTTTCCCTCTCTGTACAGTTTACAACATAACCCCACGAAAAATACAATCCAAATCATGTCTAGAAGCTTGATAATCGGCCCTATGGTCGTCGACTGAATCCCTTTCTTTTCGAAGCCAAAACGTTATTGTAAGTATCAATTCTGGTAGCCATTCGGTTTGTTTATGATGGTCGCTCAATAGCCCCATAGATCTGACGCCAAAGCAGCTCTATATCGGGCTATTAGTGTTAGGACTAGGGTTAGGGTTCTTAGAATATATTTGGGGAAGAAGATGAATTGATAATATTGGTTAAATTGATTTTTATTTGATATAATTAAACAAATCTGGGTGTGGTCTAGTGGTTTGGTGGGTGTTACTCTTAGGAAAGGACCTGGGTTCGAACCCCTTTACCCACGGGTTCCCTTGCTTTTATTTTTTTTACTTCATTTCTTTATTTTGTTTAAATAATTATAATATATAAATTTGAAATATTAATAATAAATTCATTTTTGTTCTAAAAATATAAACATTTAGGTGTAGCTCCTTGACACCATAAAGGAAATTATCATATTTTTATTTTCCAGAAAGAACATTATTTTCATATTTTTCTTGAATTAAATTTTTTTAATCATAATTAAATGATTATAAATTCATTTTAAGTGATTTTAACCTAAAATTTTCTGGAGATATATTTTTATGTATAAGGAACTAAAATAAAATGTAATTTATCATAAAATGATTATTTTTGTTATTTTTACTATTTTTAATCATTAAAATATTATTTAAACTCATTAAATATGTTTTAAATACAAATAAATTGAGAGAAATTATGGAAATATTATTTTTTAGTATTTCACATCAGAAAATAATTATTTTTCATAAAAATAGAATTTTTGGATCATGTCTTGTATTATTAGCTTTATTTATGTTTAATTAGACATAATTAAACATTTATTTATTTGTGCCATTTAACATCTATTTTATAAATACTTTTCTTATAAAATAGAAATACTCTTATGTTTGAAAGTCTTTATTATTATTTGTGGATCATTGAGTAACTCATAATTAATTGTTTCAATATTTATGATTATTGTAATTATTTATAATAATTAGTTAAATTATATTGTCTTAATTATTCAAACATATTTTTATCTAAATATTCAATTGGTAATAATTATATTACCTAAACCATATTTACAAACTTTGGTATATTATTTTTAATATACAACTTCTATAATAATTCGTTTTATCATAAAAACTCTATTTCCCCAAATCAACTTAGCAAACCCTAATGCCTTAGACCCTAGATACTTTAGACTTTTAGACATTTCCTTATTAGTATTATTACACATTATAGGTTGAATTCCTCGGAATTCTCATTACTTAGCTCATGACTGCTTAAGTTGGATGTTGATCGCTTTCGCAAACTGTGAGTATATCTTTCCCCTTTTTACTATTTACTCTTTTGGGGTGACTCATGTACAATTATTACTAAACTTATGTGTATTATTTATAAAGAAATATGCTCATTGATATGTTTTGTGTGAATTGTATGAACGATTTGTCAAAGTCATTAACCTTTGGGCCGCACCTAACAATGAGTAGTACTACGAATTATATTCCTTGGTCATTGTTATGGTTTTCCTTGAACGATGTGTGAACGATTATTGAACGATGTGTGAACGATTATTGAATGATGTGAGGCTTGATTTTGACCCTTTTACATATTACAATATCATAGCACATATATTGCGAAACACTTTTCTATTATATGTATTCAAACAGGGTATGCTCACAAATACATTTTTGTATTGACCAAATTATTTTCGTACATGTTTCAGGTCCTTATGAGATCACTTCTAAGCTTTTGGAACTTAGACTTAGATTGATATTTACTGTATTTTAGTTTTAGATTGCTAGTTTTATTTATTGTATTCCTTCCAATGTAATAAATTATTCAAATTCAATGTATCAAAATTTACATTTCTAGTCCATGAGCTATTGAACAATCGTCACTACGTGACACCTCGATGTTTCCGCCATCGGTTAGGGTGTTACAGATTGGTATCAGAGCCATGGTTATAGGGAATTAGGTTATTAGAATGCCTTTTAGCCTAGACTATAACTAAGCTTACTTTCATGAGTCCTCTCGTGTATATTTCTCTTTATTCTTGTATTTTCTTTCAAGAAATTTTCGCTATGGTTATTTCTTGTTATTCTTTCGATATGTTGCTTGGCGAACAAGACACTCGTATTTCACAAACGAAACGATATCATCAAGTTAGGAGTGGTATCCATACCTTGGTGATTAGTTTCACTCCTCTATATGTTATTTATCTTAGGAATATATCTTTGAGATAGGTGTGACATCCACACCTCAAAGAGTATTTCCTTCAAAAAGGAATTTAACCACTTAGCTGGGAGTGATATCCTTAACTTAGTGATTGGTTTCATTCCACAATCGTTTTCAATTTTGAAATACATCTTTGAGTTAGGAGTGAAATCCACATCTCTGGGATCTATTTCTGCATCTCGTTTTTAATCTCGCTAAAGTTTTGGAATTTACTAGTGATGGGGCACGTGCAATCTGGAAGGGTGAGCGCCTGTATCCTGAGTTTTCTGTCTAGGCCTGGCATTTCGCATAAATCCCAATCAGACGAGGGACCCGTATGCCGACCTGGGAACTCTCGGGATGAGCATTCACTTATAGGCTAAAGTATGCCCCGACAAGTCACTAATAACATTTCAATTACTTTAGTTAGTAAAAGTTTTTAATGGAAACAATCTCAATGTTTTTTGATATTGAAATTTATGAAGACTCAAATGATAAATTATGAATTTTCTTAAATATTGGTAATCTATTACATACATTAATCTTATCATTCACGTCATTTTAAATCTTGGTCTTTTAAAACACATTAGATTTACACATACTTCATGAAATGGTTTCATTTTGCATTTTATAAACTTGTATTGCATATTTTACAAGTCAAATGTAAACCCTTTGTTTTCATATGACGTATCCAAAATATGTTTTCGGAAGAAACTTGCAACTAATAATAAGCCTTATAATATTTTTCAAACTCGACTCCTCGTAAACACATATCTACGAAGATTTTTTAAATGAACCAGTTTTAAATCTAAAACACACTTCGGTTACTAAAAAGTTATCCTCATGCATTACTACTATTCTTTCAACTATATCACAAAGATTGCTCAAACTACGTCTTGATAAACAAAAATCTATCTTATTACACTCGCGCTAATTATTAGTAGTTACTCTTACAACACTGGTTTTTGAGCATTAATTTAACTCGTTTACTTTCATTTTGAACGATTTACTCGATTTATATTATACTATTCTTTGAATCGAAATTTTATGTTATACTTATATACTTACATGGGCACATATTTGCTATGCATATTTTCTTGACTGTTTTGAGCAAAACCCTGCTATAATTTACATTTTTTTTTGTTCATGTCCAACGAACATACTAGTTGATAACTCGTATGAGATCTAAGCCAGTGCCCACATACAACTCGGATTAGAGTATTTCTTCAATCCGAGGGGAACGGTGTAATCCTTAGAGTCTATCAATATGAGTGTTTGGAGCCAACGATGTGAACAAAAGTTACCGGTTAAGGGTGAACCCGAAAGGGAAGAACCTCAAACCATGTCTATTACTTACATGATACTCTCATTACGGTTAAAAGGTAAACCCGAAAGGGAAGGACCTCTAACCATGTCATAATTGAACATTATTTCATTACAGTGGCTATTACATATTGATTGCATGCATTTGTTTCTGGTATTACTTAGGATAGGGTTATGGAAAAGCATAACACCCAAGTGTAAGGTAAATCGATGATTGCGGTCCGGAACGCAATCATGGGTTTACAGGTACATGAGGGTGGTATGTAATTCTACTTAGGATGTTGGTGGACAATCAGTACGAGTCCAAAGTATCGGGAGTGTGGTGGGTCAGCTGCGGTACACCCTATATATAAGCACAAACGATACTGTGGGAGCGGACTGGGAGTCTTTCCAAGAACCTACCCATTACTACCTCTTCATTAGATAGTTGACTAATAGCTAGTATTTTCGATAAGAAGATTTTACATAAGCTTCAATTAGTTATGTTGGAGCCTTTCTTGTTGACCACCTCTACAGAAAACCTTAAACTTTGTATACACTTACACTCTCTGTTAGTCGAAATCCTGTTGCCTGTCCTTAATAAAGTTCGGTCAGAAACCTTTCTAAAGTAGGGGAGACTATTTCATTAGTACCTCTGCCCTCACCAGTTACATACTTTCCCAATTCTTTTTCATTGTAAACTCTCAACTTTCTAACCTTGGGTCAAACGGGTAAAATTTTGAAACTTTTACTTTGGGTATTAAACAACTACTCTAAATTTTGTCAAAACATGACTCATGCAATTATTTTAAAAATCTTGTTGACTTTTACAACTCCTTTTTGTTTCATAGTAACCTCCACTTGAAAGAAATTTCGAGACGAAATTTTCTAAAGTAGGGGAGACTGTGACAACCGTCACCCTCATATTTTAGCAAGATGTCAATTTTAGACCCTCGCGTATTCAAACGTTTATATTCTAATCTCTGAAAGTTTAATCGTTTTCAAATTTAATAATAAATCAAACTCAACGTTTTCACTTACACTTGTTATGAACCGTGTCTACGTTTTTAGTCAAATGCGTATCTTGAAACTTTATTCGGAATGGATTTCTTTTAAGTTTTATGAAGTTTAAAAGTGTTTAATTAAGTTTTGTTAACTTAGTTAACTTTTTATAAGGAAAAAATTTAACCAATATATTATAATACTAACGAAGTTAAGGTTGTGGGGTTGTTTCTGCCAAAATCCAAAAGTTCAAATAAACTTGCCTCTTTCCTGCCAAACTCGTTTTTTCCGGCCATTCAATGTCGCCGCCGGCGACATTTCTGGCATCCCCAAACCGGTCCCTTAACATACAATTAACGTGATTTAATGAGCTCTTTACATTTCTCCTTCAAGATTTTATAATTTAGCATGATTAAACGTGCATTTAACTTGCGTTTAAAGGCGTTTCAATCGAGTGCGACAAGTGAAACGCTCGGAAAATTTAATAGTGATGATGAGGCGTTTTTGAACGAAAATATTATATAAACTTAAATCCTTTCCATCTCTGCACCGTTTACAACATAACCCCACGAAAAATACCATCCAAATCATGTCCAGAAGCTTTATAATCGGCCCTATGCTCGTCGACTGAAACCCTTTCTTTTCGAAGCCAAAACGTTATTGTAAGTATCAATTCTTGTAACCATTCGGTTTGTTGATGATGGTCGCTCAATAGCCCCTTAGATCTAACACCAAAGCAGCTCTATATCGGGCTATTAGTGTTAGGGCTAGGGTTAGGGTTCTTAGATTATATTTGGGGAAGAAGATGAATTGATAATATTGGTTAAATTGATTTTTATTTGATATAATTACACAAATCTGGGTGTGGTCTAGTGGTTTGGTGGGTGTTACTCTCTGGAAAGGACCTGGGTTCGAACCCCTTTACCCACGGGTTCCCATCCTTTTATTTTTTTTACTTCATTTCTTTATTTTGTTTAAATAATTATAATATATAAATTTGAAATATTAATAAGAAATTCATTTTTGCTCTAAAAAATATAAAAATTTAGGTGTAGCTCCTTGACACCATAAAGGAAATTATCACCTTTTTATTTTCCGGAAATAACATTATTTTCATATTTTTCTTGAATTAAATTGTTTTAATCATAATTAAATGATTAAAAATTCCTTTTAAGTGAGTTTAACCTCAAATATTCTGGAGATTTATTTTTATGTATAATAAACTGAAATAAAATGTAATTCCTTAAACAATGATTATTTTTGTTATTTTTACTATTTTTAATCATTAAAACACTATTTAAACTCATTTAATATGTTTTAAATACAAATAAATTGAGAGAAATTATGGAAATTTTATTTTTTAGTATTTCACATCAAAAAATAATTATTTTTCATAAAAATAGAATTTTTGGATCATGTCTTGTATTATTAGCTTTATTTATGTTTAATTAGACATAATTAAACATTTATTTATTTGTACCATTTAACATCTATTTTATAAATACTTTTCTTATAAAATAGAAATAATCTTATGTTTGAAAGTCTTTATTATTATTTGTGGATCATTGAGTAACTCATAATTAATTGATTCAATATTTATGATTATTGTAATTATTTACAATAATTAGTTAAATTACTTTGTCTTAATTAATCAAACATATTTTTATCTAAATATTCAATTGGTAATAATTATATTACCTAAAACATATTTACAAACTTTGGTATATTATTTTTAATATACAACTTCTATCATAATCCGTTTTATCATAAAATCTCTAATTCCCCAAATCAACTTATCAAACCCTAATGCCTTAGACCCTAGATACTTTAGACTTTTAGACATTTCCATATTAGTATTATTACACATTATAGGTTGTCATCCTCGGAATTCTCATTACTTAGCTCATGACTGCTTAAGTTGGATTTTGATCGCTTTCGCAAACTGTGAGTATATCTTTCCCCATTTTACTATTTACTCTTTTGGGGTGACTCGTGTACAATTATTACTAAATTTATGTGTATTATTTATAAAGCAATGTGCTCATTGATATGTTTTGTGTGAATTGTATGAACGATTTGTCAAAGTCATTAACCTTTGGGCCACAACTAACAATGAGTAGTACTACGAATTATATTCATTGGTCATTGTTATGGTTTTCCTTGAACGATGTGTGAACGATTATTGAACGATGTGAGGCTTGATTTTGACCCTTTTACATATTACAATATCATAGCACATATATTGCGAAACACTTTTCTATTATATGTATTCAAACAGGGTATGCTCACCAATACATTTTTGTATTGACCAAATTATTTTCGTACATGTTTCAGGTCCTTATGAGATCACTTCTAAGCTTTTGGAACTTAGACTTAGATTGATATTTACTATATTTTAGTTTTAGATTTCTAGTTTTAATTATTGTATTCCTTCCAATGTAATAAATTATTCAAATTCAATGTATCAAATTTTGCATTTCTAGTCCATGAGCTATTGAACAATCATCACTACGTGACACCTCGATGTTTCCGCCATCGGTTGGGGTGTTACAGATTCACATTAGTCTCTCTTATTAAAGCAAATGATTTTTTTGCATGATTTTGAGCAGAGTTTTAAAAGAGACTCTTTAGATACCTGAGATAAGGCAGCATTAGAGGAGCATCCCTCAAAAGCCATTAAGGAAAAGTTTCTTTCTGCCATTATCAGGTTCACCCTAGTTGATGTCAAACATTTTGTTGTCTGCATCAGGACTGCATTCTATTGTATCAAAAGGAAGACTGCTCCAGTCAACATATCCATTTGTGAAAAGACTTTGTTGAGTGGGTTGTTGAGCTTCTGGAGGTTGTTGAGTAGCAGGAATGGAAGTCATCTGTTGTTGGCTCTGCTGTTGATGAGCAGGCATCTAAACATATTGTATTTGTGGCACATATTGGATTTGAGGAGCTTGTGCTTGTACAAAATGTGCACTTCCCTGTGTTCCAAAATTCCTATTGTAACTAGGGTTTGTTTGGTTTCCAGACTTTGATTGGTTAAAGCTAGAGCTTCTACACTCTCTATCAAAGTGTCCCAACTTTTGACACTTATGACATCTCAATTTAGATTTGTCAAAACCAACTTTTGTTGAACTGTTCAGTCCTGGAAATTTCCTTCCTGGCCTTTTATAAAATTTGTTAGTTTTTTTTTGCTTAACATGGCCAGTTGGTGTAGTATATCCATTTCCTCTAAGTCACAACTACTGAAATTTTTTAAGTCATCCATTATAAAGCTCGTGTTATCAGTAGTTTGACTATTTTCATCATTGTCATAAGCTGGATATGACCTTTCTTAAGAGATCCCAATAGTTATTTCAATGTTATTAAAAGAACCAAAATCATTATAACAAGAAGGTGAATCTTGTCCTAAGAGTGATGTGTTACCTGGAATATAGTCATCAGCAGTTTTTCCAGAGTTTTGTAACTTTTTCTTTTAATTGATTTCTCTTTCAAAAGTAAGTAATCTCCCATGTAATTTTGTGAGAACTATAGAATAAGTTTCCTATTTTTCTGGTAAAGACCTTAAAAATCTATGAAGCATAGATGAGTTTGTGTAGGTCTGACCATTTAACTTTGACTCAGATCTTAATGAAGAGAATCTTTCAAATTGTTGTGTTAAAGTCTCTCCATTAACATAAGTAAAGGTTTCATATTGTTGAGCAAGGATTTCTCTGGTGTTGGGTATCACCTCATCAGTTCCTCGAAACTGTTCTTTAAGGCAATCTCATAGCTCTTTGGCACTTTCACAATGTAAAAGCCCGGCATAAATTTCATTTGGGAGAGCCATAGTCAACATAGAGAATGCCTTAGCATCCAGCTCAAGTTTTAGGAAATCTTCTTCAGTGTAGTCTTTTGGTTCTTTTGTTCTTTCTACTTTAGTTTCTGGATCAAAAATTACTAGTTTATGAGGTCCATACATGACAGACTTCCAACATCCAGTATTTTGTTGAGATAAAGTATGTGCCATCCTCCTTTTCCAGAAATTATATTCATTTCTGACTAGCATATGAGGCTTATTGGTAGATCCAGTATTATGAGGGTCCATTTTTAAGAAATTTGATTGATCAATGGTTACTTAAAGTGATGGATGTTTTAAAAAGTGAACTGCAATCCTATATTGAATATCAATAAGAGCCTGTGTCTGATTCTCAATTTGTTAGATTGGTATTTGATCAGATGAACCAGATGCTCTGATACCAATTGTTGGATTAGTTTCTTGTGTATTAACAGATTCTTATCATGAACACTTGTTTATATGAACTATCAAAGTAAGTTGCACAACGGATTAATGTTAAAGCTTCACTTTAAACAAGAGTTATTACTCCCCCTTGAATTATGAACTAAAGCAGTAAATGAAAATCTAAATCAGTTGATGAATAAAACAGTAAATGCTTCAAAATGATTCTCAGATATATGGAAATTATAACTCCAAGGAATATGAAGGAGTATCTAAAATAGTGGGATGAACCCATCTATTTATAGACCAAAAGTAAACGTACATGAGAAGTATTGAAGCAATATAATATGTACAAATACTACAACAGGTTGTAGCATTAGTACTTGTACAAAGACTTTAACAATAGTAATAAAGTAATATATAATACTAAACTACTAAAGTATAATGGCGGTGGGAAGCTTCTATCAAAACATCTGATGAGTGACAAACTACTGATGAGTAGTTTGTTTTCAGTAGTTCTTCAGTAACTTGTCTGGTTGGTCTTCAGAACTTCTGATCATTACTCTTCAGCACTTGATACAATCTTCTTCAGCAGTTTCTATACTTAGAATTATTTGCAGAAACATGAATTAGACTAAGGTTTCCAAAAGTGGTTTTGTCAATCCTTTTTGTCCTTACAATTAATGATTTTGACAAGTCATAGATACACAAAGTAACACAAAGCAAACACACATGAGAATTGCACTTAGTGAAAAGAAATAGTAATTTGACATAAGGTACATGAGTAGCCCCAAACAATAAAATAAAAAAAAAAAGGGAAAGATATACTCATAGTTTTGCTAAGCGCGATAAATCTAAACAAAACTCGTCACAAGATAAATTTGGGAATTCCGAAGAATTCAACCTATACGTATAAGAATACTAATGAATGAAAATGACTTAAAAGTCTAAGACATCTAGAATATAAGGCATCATGGTTTTTGCTAGTCTTATGTAGGGAAGATGAAGTTTTTATGATAAATCAAAATTAATAATAATTTTGAATAAAATATAACTTGATTTAAGATCCAATATGTGAATAAACAAATATAAACACTTATGTTTTCCACACCTAGGAATATTTCTGTTATATATATATATATATATATATATATATATATATATATATAAATATGCATAAAACAGAAATTATAGTTTATATTTAATTAAATAACTTATTATGACTAATTAAATATAAATAAGCTAGAATTACAAGATATGGTCTAAAAATAATATTTTTATGAGAAATTATTATTTTCTAATGTAAAATAGTGAAAAATATTTTTTCCATAAATTTTCTCAATTTTATTTGTATTTAAAACAGATTTAATGAAATTAAATAGTATTTTAATGATCAAAAATGTAAAAACAGCAAAAATAACTATTTTCTGAGAAAATAAATTTTATTTCAGTTTATCATACTTAGAAATAATTTTCAGAAATTTTGAGATCAAAATCATTAAAAACGAATTTTTAATCAATTAAATATGATTAAAACAATTTATTTAATAAAATTATGAAAATAAGATATTTTCCAAAAACTAAAAGTATGATAATTTTCAATGTGGTGTCAAGATACTACACCTAAATTTATATAATTTTTGGATCTAAAATGAATTTATTATTCATTGATAATTATTTTAATTTCAACAAAAAGGGTAAATTACATAAGAATAGCAGGCAGGTGGGCAACAAGCTGCGCCGCCACCCCCTTCTGGATAGAGAACCCTAATCTAGATAAAAAAAATCCTCGCCCCTAGGGAGTCGAGAAGTTGCTACGGATCACCCGCTGGACTCTCGTCAGAAACCTGGTCTCTTACGGTGCCAATGAGCCAAAAGTGTCAAAAGCCAAAGGAACAAAAGCATGTCAGTTATCCTCGCACGCTTTAGCGTGCTTTGCCACCTTGTTCGACTCTGCTCTAAGTACTGCTTGCCCCGCTACGAACCCACTCTCCCTGAATCCCGCTAAAGATTACACACCCGTAAGGTCCACGCATGCGTGTTTCCCACCTTCTCAACCAAACACTAGCATGCCAGTCGGACGTAAAGTGGACCTCTCTTCTGCCGGGTCTGTAAGAAAGTTAACCGGGGCCTCTTTCTTTGCCAAGATCCCTGATCGTCTAAGAATATCCATTAAAACGTCCCGAATGAAATCGTGCCTGTACTTAAACCCCAGTAACTCTCTACAATGGAGGGCATGTTCCCCATATTTATCCAAACACGCTTTACGGTGTGGAGGATCGTTTTGATAAAAACAAGTTAGTTGATCATACAAGTATACCAATTTAGGTGCGGAATCACTAAATCAGTTACGAAATGATAATAATCGAGCCAAAACACGCAATTCACCTTTTAACTTCCTCTTTCATTAATAAACAAGTTGATAAAAGCTTTATAATGATGTTTACAATGAAATATCTTAGTTTCAGACTCTATTGGAACACTAGAGAGAATAACAGGTCGAACGGGAAAGACAAATGACAAAAAGTTAACTTGAAAAATGAAATCAAACAATATATAGGCCTGCACATTCGCCCCCCCCCCCCCCCCCCTCGTAAGGGTCGAATGTGCAGGTTTGACCCTTCTTCTGGTCGAATCAGCACACTATCTTCTAATCTCCACGTTCGCCTGAATTCTTCTACCTTCGACCTACATAAGCCACCTCCGACCTTCTAATTTCCACCTTCGACCCCACGATATCAGCAAAACATAATAGAATGTGCAATCCAATAGCATTAGTCGCAAAACGTGCATCAACAAACTCCCCTCGACTATTGCTTGGATTGCCTTCGCGCTTTTTCCATCTGTTTATTCATCAGCTTGATGCGCAATAACGTTTTCTGCTCTTTAGTCATGACTGGTTCAAAAGTTTGTTTAGGTTTCTTCTTTTCTTTCGTAATCTTCACAAACTTTCCCAGCTTCTTATCGTAGTCACATCCCGCATTGACATCCCAAGCGAAACACAAGCATACCACACGTTGGTATTTCAGAGCTTGTTCGATATCCTTCTCTTCATAGTAAATTGGGTTGTAATACAGCATAATGATGTCTTCATGTGAGCAATTGATCAACCACATCGGCTCAAAAATATGAATCTTCTTAAACTTATCTCTACCATCCTTCAGCAAGATAACAGCTTCTGCGGTCTTCCAATCATAATACCACCACATGAATTCTTTACAAAAGTGTTGTGGAATCGGCATCAAGGGAATATGTTTCAGTACGGTCGGTGGTTTATACTTCAAAGTCACCTTGTTCATCCCAGTAATTGGATCTTTCTTCTTTTTATGAACTATCCTTTTAGGATACCGTGGAGTGAACACATCCCATTTTGTTCTGCTCTCTTTTGCCATGCGATTTGCAAAATAGCCAACTGCATCGTTGTTCACAGTTGCACCTGACAAAGTATGTCGGCAGACGTCGCGTACAACCTAGTAAGGTAGTGTTTTGATATCATGGAATCTGTTGAAATACATAATTCCCTTCTCCCATTTAACAGCAACACACCTTAGCTGTCTCAGGTATTTCCAACTGAGAGCTCTTCCTTTGAACAATTCGTTGTGAAATTTGTAGAAACCTCCCTGAATCTCAGTCTTTGGTCGGTTGGCTTCTTTTTCTTTCAATTTCCTCAACAAGCTTTTCAGATCATCAGATTGTTCAACATTTGGTTTCTGACTTTCTGAATTCTTGAATACTTCATCAACGAATGTCTTACTCTTTTCTCGTGCCAGTTTCTCAGCCTGATTCAACAAATCTTCAGAAAATTCAGGAAAAGCATCATCCTGTTTGTCTTTAAAGTACTCTGGATATTCTTCACTGGTAATATCCTCCATCTCAACATCTTCAAATACTGGTGTATCTCTATCATCAGAGTGATTTCCTGCTTCTTTCTCAGGAATATTAGGAATCTGATTTTCACTCATCAATTCTTCAAGAGATTTACCAACTTGTCTCGCCAATCCTTCAAGTATCTCTTTAGATATGGCTGCAGAAACTTCACCATCTTCAAGATCAGGATCATTATACTCAAGCTCAAATCTCATATCGTCCGACTCAAATATCTCTGGAAACTTTCCTGTTTACTCAATCGTCTAGACTTTCTTAGTCAACATCTGACGATATAAATTCTTGTCTTCATCTGATAAAGATCTAATCTTTTCATTCCAGAAAATATTATCATCATCAGTATTACCACCATGAGCTTTCGAGCTTTATTCTCCTGCATCTTTACTAGAATCTCTCTTTTCACACTTATACTTATCTGTATCATCATCATCATCTGCATAACTGTTATCTCATAATCATCTCCAGAACCATCTTTATCATCATCATCTTTCTTCTCAGGAGCATCACCGGCATCCTGTTCTAATTCCTCATCATCTTCTTCTTCTTCTTCTTCAGATTCAGACGGTTCAAAATCAACAAGTTCCTCTTCACGTTCTTTATCTTCCTCTCCTTCTTTCAACTGAGGAGCTTTTTCATAAAGATCGTCAATAAGCTTCCTTAAACTCTTATTGTCTTTCTTCACCTTTTTCAAGATCGTGGGTTCGAATGTGGAAATGTTCCTGGTTCGACCCCTAAAACTGACTCAAATGTAGAATATATAAACTCTGTCTCACTTTCGACCACTATAATCCCACTTTCGACCTCCCGTAGGGTCGAATGTACAAAACAACACTCACAACCTCTAGGTTCGACCTAAAATGAATCACTTTTAACCTAAAAATATCAGGTTCGACCCTGTTCATTTTAAAAACGGTTATTCTTTGAAAATCAGTTATTTTGATCTCAATTTTTCAAAAGTTGATGAATTTTGATGATGTTTTGCAAATTTTGCTTCGGAATTGATTTGGAACAAGTTTAATGAAGAGAATTTATGATTTTATCCGTGAAAACTAGTCTGAATCAATCAATTATCAACAAAACTCATTGTTCATTCAAAACAGAAATTTTTTTATCAAATTTGGGTCCAAATCAGTTCAAAAACTATCAATTCGTAGTTGTATGATCCGTATAGGCTCTGATACCACTTTGTAGAGGATCGATTTGACAAAAACAAGTTAGTTGATCATACAAGTTTACCAATTTAGGTGCGGAATCCCTAAATCAGTTACGAAATGATAATAATCGAGTGAAAACACGCAATTCACCTTTTAACTTCCATTTTCATTAATAAACAAGTTGATAAAAGCTTTACAATGATGTTTAGAATGAAATATCTTAGTTTCAGACTCTATTGGAACACTAAAGAGAATAACAGGTCAAACGGGAAAGACAAATGACAAAAAGTTAACTTGAAAAATGAAATAAAACAATATATAGGCCTGCACGTTCGCCCCCCCCCCCCCCCCCCCCCCCCCGTAAGGGTCGAATGTGCAGGTTCGACCCTTCTTCTGGTCGAATCAGCACACTATCTTCTAATCTCCACGTTCGCCTGAATTCTTCTGCCTTCGACCTACATAAGCCACCTTCGACCTTCTAATTTCCACCTTCGAACCCACGATATCAGCAAAACATAATAGAATGTGCAATCCAATAGCATTAGTCGCAAAACGTGCATCAACATACGACAATCCGGACATGTTTCGTCATCCGGAAAAATGGGAATCATCAAACTATTTAAGGATTGCTCTGTATTCCACCGCTGACATTCGTTGGCCCAGCCCTTCAATAGGGATAACTGTTAGGAAATCTTGGGCGTGGGGCCTCTGTAAGCATTCCATGACGGCTTTCTAGCATAGGGTCAAGCAAAACTCTTCCCCCAGACTTCGTGCAATTCGACAATAAAGAGCATTCACCAAGGTTTTTTGTGGCTTTTTGGGGGCGGTGTCTTTATTGGAGAAACCGTCAAGATCAAAGTCAGAGAGATATTCATGCAGGCCTTCCAAACCGCAAACATAATCCGGATCTATGTTATCCACCCGGTCTTACGTAAAATATGGTCTTGCAACCCCTAGGATTGAGATCTGGACGCCACAAAGGCATAAGTGGCTACATCCTGGGCCGAGAGAAGGCCCAACCCATGCCGCATCGGTAAGGTTGCGACCCGCCACTGGAGGTCCCCAAATTATGGTCCACCACAAACTACAATATCTTCAATTGCCTCCCGGAGGCCTTTATCAAAACTTGAGACAGCACTGCCTACAAAGGGGGGTTGGCATGTTCGTAAGCTGAAAAGCAACTTTGCGACCCCCATATAGGATCTGAGCAGAATGAGCTCACTTTGAGGATCCCGCGGACGAGGGAGGAGCCCCATAAGATCCACAGCCCATGACGCCCTTTTAGTAGACAAATCACAGATGAAGGTAGCATCGCGGCTGACTGCCCCTCCTAGCAGTTTGGCACCTCTCTTAGGTTGTCCAATATCACTGGGAAATAGCCCTGGCCTAGTCTTCACCCCATCGCAGGTTGGCCAAAAAATCTATGTTTTCCTTATATTACGGTTGAGCCCCAATGATGGTCCTTCTGAATTGATGATTTCCAGGGCCTTAGCAACCTGCACAGCGTCCCCGATGATCGTCCTATCATCTAAGTACCAAGCGTGGAAGGGGAGGTTGCAGTTTTCCTACACCTGGAGCACTAGGGGGTGTAAGGCAAGGGAAAAGAGCAAAGGTACCAAGGGGTCCCCTTGTTGAACCCCCGTGAAGGCTCCAATGCGTTCATCCCCAACAGATAACCTAGCTGGCTGGGCATATAAAAATTTGACCCACGGAAAAATGGAGGGGCAATGGCGATGGACTTCCCATAGAAAAATAGATCGGTCAACCACGTTGAAGGCGTTAGAAAAATCAACCGTGAGCATGGCCAAAGAGCCGTCTGCATGAAAGGAATTGAGGAACCTGTTAGCGCTGTGCAACACGGCCTCTGCCCCATTGGGGATTCCCACCCCGAATTGGTAGTCTCCTAGGAACTTAATAACTTCTTTACCAACTTTCTTCATGGCTACTATGGAGACCAACCTTCTCCAAATGGAACCCACAGCAATGGGGCGAATCCCATTATCAGGCTTCAACAACGGGGTCAGGGGCTGAAGCAATAAATTCAACGAGCACCCCGGGACATAACCCCCTAACCACAGATTGACCACATCGGTGATAGCGAAAAGTAGTCCTGAAGCAGTCGCCGACCCCTCCCCACTAAGGGCATCCAGCAGGTGTTGAGCCCGTAAGCCGTCTCGACCACAAGATGTCCCTTTCAGGAATGACTTCACACACCTGTAAACGCAGTCTTCACCCACTGATAATGAAGGGTGGGGTAGAGGGCTGGAGGTAGGGTTGGCGGCGAAACAATGGGATGCTTGTCGATAAGGGCTTGCATGGTAGATACCCCAGGTGGAGCTACCCCACTGGAGCACAACACGTTAACAGCGGCGGTGAAGTGCCCATCCCTGACTTTCCCGAGACATTGCTTGATATTTGGGTCAACTTCCTCATCCTTTTCCCCCTCCGTTGCGCTCCCCCACCATGCGAGACCTCTTCCCCTGTTGAGAGGAGCGACGTAACCAAGTCCTCAAAACCAGAGCCGTCCTTCCATGTTGCTAAGCCCCACATAATACTATCACATTGCAAGGACTTCATGTTACCTGACCTCCGTTCCTTCCTAGAAGACGGAACGACCACCTTAAGAGTACATCGTGGTAAGAGTAAAAGTTTGACCCAGCTTTCAACAGACCTAGGGGAAGCCACTACTTTACGAATGGCGCCCGTCAAAGCCTGAGCAAATGCTAAACGACAACTTGGTGGAATAATTTTAACGGTCCGCACCGGGATGGAGAAAACCTGATCGAGGAGAGTGACATCCCCCACCACTCCTTGATGGGACCTAAGATCACAGCTCACCCTAGGATCCCGAGGCCTTATGATCGCACAATAAAATCCCCATTCGAGCCAGACTTTCCAAAGAAGATGGAAACACCATCCGGGTGATGGCACCCCCTGCAAAGGGCATATGTCTTCATGCACCTCCCACACAACCAATATCCAAAAACCCGTAGGGTTTCCCCCACATTCGTAAACATCTATAAATCGCTGGAAAGTGCGCTTTTAAAGAAATCCTTTCGATCATCTTTAAAATGGAACTGCTGTAAATGTGAGATTAACCTGTTATACCCAGAAGACCCAGGGTTGCCATCTTTACACACATGGAAATTCCTAAGGGGGCATAGCCACACTCCATTAGACGAGGTGGGAGCAAGGCCCTCCCCAGAGGTGTCCCCACAAGCAACCTTAGAAGAGACCATGCAAGAAAAATGTGTCCCCCGTCTCGAGGTGAGAATGAGACAAGGCACCACACCCCACCCAAAAGGACGAAAGAGGAGCAAAAGAAACCTATGGTTGCTCACGCCCCCCAGAAACCACTTTGAGAGGGGGAGTTAAGATATTATTATTATTATCCATCACTATTATCCATCACTGCACTACGAGGCTTCTTTGTGAAATAAAATGATTTATTAGAATATTTAAAGTATATATATTAAATGAGTCTTCTTCCCCAATCTAACCATTCAAGAACCCTAACCCTAGCACAATCCAATTGAAGCCCGATTCTTACTGTAAACATAACGAAACCATGGGGCTTTTATAGAGGATTACAAGGAGAACAAAACGGCATCGAAAACTAATACCTACAAGTTCGATTAAGGCTGAAAACGACGTGTACATGTTCGAGACTTTGAAGCCATAGACCGAGAAATCTGGACACAATTTGAAGCATTTCGGTGTGGGTTTATGTCGAGTAAATGTGCAGAAATGAAATAGGTGGTTAATTTATCAAAGGTCGAGTATAACCGGCCCTTTAACATACTTAAAAATCTCCGGCCGTTATCCATAATTAGTGTAACACCCCAACCGATAGCGGAAACATTGAGGTGTTACGTAGAGATGATTGTTCAATAGCTCATGCTACTAAATGTAAGTTGAATATTATTAAGCGATTCACAATTGTTATACAAGTAAATGATTACATAAACTTGATTAATATAAACTAGGTCCAAAGCTCCTATGAGTTCCAAGGCGTGTACAACTTCCAATAGCAAATAAAACCTAAAACATGTTAAGTTGGAAAGATGGGGGGTCAACTATAAATAATTGGTGAGAATACATAGGTTTTGCATGTAATTGAAAATAGAGTTTTTGTATAGCAATCCCAGTTGTGATATAACAATGAGTAATGTAAGAATATGTGTCCGACATGTAACAATGCGTCTTTTGTACAATCAAACCTTGTGTCAACTGTGAGACCTAACTCGCAAGTTAGTAAAAGTGTAACTGTTTTCAATCATCCGTGAATTTATGCGGGGGGATGGGTTTGTCAGACCTATAGCGCTATAATCTAAATAGGCGACTTGATCAATGTAAATGATTGTACTGTGTCCTTTTGTTACAAGTCAAAATGAATCAACAAGTTTTAACATAATGAGAATGAGTAATTGCTATTGTATCAAAAATGTTTAAACATGTTTCACCCCAAAAATGTAAAATAGTAAAAAAGGGGTTATGTAAACTCACCTTAGCACAAGTGTGGAATCATCTGAAATAGTCTAAAATAGGGCACAACGTTCCCAAATATTACCAAACAAAAATCGAAGCTAGTTGCCGAGTCAAAGCGAAAGTCAAAACAATATGATTGCACGATTAAAACAATGATTTTATCATAATTGAGAGTGAAAGAAGAGGTTTCGGTGTGGTCTGGAAAGAACAATTGATCAGTTCTTATAGGTGAGGTTTTGATTGTTCGATTTGGAAAGTCATAAAGTTGATGGTCAACACCGAGTAAGGAATGCACGAATCGTGCAGTAATTGTTGATGCGTAGCTTAATTTCCGGTCCATTGAATGAGTCAAACTAGTCAATAGTCAGCTTTGACTGACTTGATTTTGACCAGGAAATTAATGAAGGGGATAAATATTATTGGTTTCTATCTAACCACAAAACACTAAAGTGGTGTAGTGGTTGTGTTGTTTGTTGCTTATAGTCGAACAGTCTAGGGACTCGGGTTCGAATCCGATCCGAGACATATTTTTTAAACCCCGATTTTTATAGATTTTGCTAATATTATTTGTTTTAAACATATAACTAATATATTTTAGTAACAAAATAAAATAATTTGATGATAAGAAATGTCAAAATGGGTGTTCGGGAGTTTATGGAGTTATAAAGTAAATATATATATATATATATATATATATACAAAAAAATTCAAAATGTTACAGTATCCCCTAATTTTAGGAACTTCGTCCCGAAGTTGATGTTGGGGAGGCTATTGGGAGTAGGTGAGGGTATTTGGTACAGGCTAAGGTGTCCGTGGTAAAAGTTTAAGAGCGACATGATCAAAGTTTTTAGTAATATTGGTCTGAGATATGGGTCCTATGGAGCACTAAACTGTATTTTTCAAGAATGCACATGACTATTAAGGTTAAATGGACTGTCAAATATAGGGTTTGTTAATGATCCGTCCCCTAGTCTCATTTTTGACGTATCATTAATGTTTATATATAGGGTGTACCGCAGCTAACCCACCACACCTCTGATACTTAAAAAACGTACTGGGTTTCTTACCAAAACCCTAATAGAATTTCACACCACCCTAACATACCTGTAAATTCATGATTACGTTCCGGACCGCAATCACCAATTTACCTTACATTATGGTTTTGTGTCATTCTATGACTCTAAACACACATGTAAAACACACAATGCAAATTAACCTAGTGATTAGATCTTTGTATCAATGAGTCTAATAAATCTTTGTATCAAATTACATGTACAATGTATCAAAAAATGAGTCCAACTGTTGAGCAGGAAAAAGACCTCCACCAGTCAGTGAGTAGGAACCTCTACCGATTGTTGAGCAGGTGCAATGGCCTCTACCAGTCGTTGAGCAGGTTATTAGAACCTCTACCGACTGTTGAGCACGCATGATGACCTCTACCAATCGTTGAGCAGGTTATTAGATACTCTACCAACTGTTGAGCAGGTACTTCATCCTCTACCAGTTGTTAAGTGGATAATTGTAGTTTAACATATAAGTTGCCAATTGAAAATACACACATGTAAGTAAGTTTGTAAATGTGACAAACAAAAGATATAGCATGTGACTTGTAATTGAGTTGCCCTAGACAATGTTACTGAGTCTAGATGTTGTTTTACTAGTATGGCATATAGTTCATATTTAACTAGTCATGTTTACAAGTATCACGAATAATCAGACGTTCAAAGATAATACTAATAATCAAATCCTCATGTATCACTAAGAATCAAGTTTGATACAACGAACAATCAAGTTTTCAATAGTTTGGGTATCACAGGGATTAAGTTCATGTTCGAGAAGGTAAAGGATATGAATTTAGTTCTTGAGAGGATGATGAAGAACTCAAAGTATCATCAAGGTTATGAAAGATAGTATACGTGAAGATAGTTAATAAAGGGTTTATTTTATAGGTTTTCAAAGAGGCACAAGTAGTAAGGAGATTATTTCGCAGCATGAATCGTGGGGTTTGAATCAAATATTAAAATCAAGTGTATGAGAAAACATGATTGTGGTAAATACCAAAAATTGTAAAAGTTTGAACAAGTTGAAAATAAGTAGGTGTCAATGGGGAATTGGAGATTAAATTTTGTTCATGAGGATGGAAAGATGATTATTATTATTTTTTTAAATTGGTTTTGTACATAAAACAAAAGTTGTTAAATAGTACAAACTAAGTGGCTTTAGATCAGAATATTTCAGTTAGTCGGAGATTTTAAACACGACATTAGGTTTTATAGATCAAGGTGACATTATATCGAAAATCCTTTGTTACGCTAATGAATAAACATTTGAATTTAGAAATTAAGTTTGAGGACATATTTTGACAAAAAAATATGTATTTTCCATAGTTTATAAATGATGAAAATTTGACAATATTAAGAAATCTTTAGTGTTGTGCTAGGGTATACTCAGGTTATGAGGTTACAGTTTAAAAAAAATATATGTAACATGTTGAAAAAGGAAATAATATGATTTGGGTAGGGTGTTGAAAATAATCAAACATGTGGCTAAGATGGTAAGATGATGTGTGGTTGTGAAACCCATATATGATTATGAAATGGGATTGATTTAAACTGTAAAATTTTGAGATTTAAATCTTAGTTTTAATGAAAGTGAGTGTAATCATTTATTCATTAATTAAAACGAATAAACGAAAACGTTGACTTATCAATGCTTCTAGATTTTAATAACATAATGAAGACATGCTTTAGCCTATAAGTGAACACTCATCTCGAGAATTCCCAGGTAGGCATCCGGGTCCCTCGTCTGATTGGGATTTATGCGCAATGCCAGTCCTAGACAGAAAACTCAGAATAGATGCGTTCACCCTTCTAGATTGCACGTGTTCGTTATTAGAATATAAAGCTTTGACGAGATTATCAAGGCAGTTCAGGATAGGACCTGAGAATTTTGTCCTATTAGTCTAAGGGTAGATCCAGTGATGGAGAGTAATCATCTTGTAGGGGCTAAAGTAGGGATAAGAAGTAGGATGGAGATAGAGAATAGAAACAAGTAGAGTTGCAAATAAGAGGAGCAAGTACTGGTTAAAATCCTAAGGTTATAGACTAGATTATTTTTCTAATAACCTAATTCCCTATAACCAAGGCTCTGATACCAATCGGTAACACCCAAACCGATGGCGGAAACATCGAGGTGTCACGTAGAGATGATTGTTCAACAGCTCATGGTACTAAATGTAAGTTGAATATTATTAAACGATTCACAATTGTCATACAAGTAAATGATTACATAAACTTGATTAATATAAACTAGGTCCAAAGCTCCTATGAGTTCCAAGGCGTGTACAACTTCCAATAGCAAATAAAACCTGAAACATGTTAAGTTGGAAAGATGTGGGGTCAACTATAAATAGTTGGTGAGAATACATAGGTTTTGCATGTAATTGAAAATAGAGTTTTTGTATAGCAATCCCAGTTGTGATATAACAATGAGTAATGTAAGAATATGAGTCCGACATGTAACAATGCGTCTTTTGTACAATCAAACCTTGTGTCGACTAAGACCTAACTCGCAAGTTAGTAAAAGTGTAACTGTTTTCAATCATCCGTGAATTTATGCGGGGGGGATGGGTTTGTCAGACCTATAGCGCTATAATCTAAATAGGCGACTTGATCAATGTAAATGATTGTACTGTGTCCTTTTGTTACAAGTCAAAATGAATCAACAAGTTTTAACATAATGAGAATGAGTAATTGCTATTGTATCAAAAATGTTTAAACATGTTTCACCCCAAAAATGTAAAATAGTAAAAAAGGGGTTATGTAAACTCACCTTAGCACAAGTGTGGAACCATCTGAAATAGTCTAAAATGGGGCACAACGTTCCCAAATATTACAAAACAAATATCGAAGCTAGTTGTCGAGTCAAAGCGAAAGTCAACACAATATGATTGCACGATTAAAACAATGATTTTATCATAATTGAGAGTGAAAGAAGAGGTTTCGGTGTGGTTTGGACAAGAACAATTGATCAGTTCTTATAGGTGAGGTTTTGATTGTTCGATTTGGAAAGTCATAAAGTTGATGGTCAACACCGAGTAAGGAATGCACGAAACGTGCTATAATTGTTGATGCGTAGCTTAATTTCCAGTCCATTGAATGAGTCAAACTAGTCAATAGTCAGCTTTGACTAACTTGATTTTGACCAGGAATTGAATGAGTCTAACTAGTCAATAGTCAGCTTTGACTGACTTGATTTTGACCAGGAAATTAATGAAGGGGATAAATATTATTCGTTTCTAACTAACCACAAAACCCTAAAGTGATGTAGTGGTTGTGTTGTTTGTTGCTTATGGTCGAACCGTCTAGGGACCCAGGTTCGAATCCGATCCAAGACATATTTTTTAAACCATGATTTTTATAGAATTTTGCTAATATTATTTGCTTAAACATATAACTAATATATTTTAGTAACAAAATAAAATAATTTGATGATAAGAAATGTCAAAATGGGTGTTCGGGAGTTTATGGAGTTATAAAGTAAATATATATATATATATATATATACACACACACACAATTCGAAAGGTTACAATTAGCTTGATAAAAACTCTCTTAAACGTGTGTTTAATGTTGATATTATTGAGGGGAAAGGAATTATATCAATCGAGAAACGTATGGGAGCGATAAAGACGAGTTAAAGCGCAAAAATAAACCGGTTTAATGCTCGTCAGAGCACTTGCCGGTTCCAGCTATTGCCTCGCCGGAAAATTAGCACAGGAGGGAAAGAAAAATTGATTTTTAAAACTTTTACACTATGGCAGAAATGGTCCTTCTCAATTAACCTTGTTAGTTATAATAGGATTTAGTTAGTTTCTTTTCTTTAAAACTTAACAAAACTACCTTGGTTTTAACTTAAACTATCCATTTTTTAAACTTTTTAAACTAAAATAAAATAAATAGAACTTTTATAAGATCAAATAATTATACGATTATGACAAGTTTTATATGTCAGAATATACGTATCAAAACATATACGTACACCCTTTTTTAAAAAAAATTAAAATAACAATTGATGAGGACTAAAGATGAAGCTTCAAAATAGACAAAGAACTAAAATGACTACTTGCTATAAGATGAGGGTGATGGATGTCACAGTACCTGACCCAAAACCTGTCAGGTATTTATCGAGTAACTACTAGTCAATTAAATTTAACGCTATCACAATAAGGATACATCAAATAACTCAGTGTTTTGAAACCCGGACCGGGCCGGCCAGTTGGACCAAGAACCGGGGGTTGAACCGGTCCGGGTCGGGGAATTGAACCGGGTATCCAATGAACCGGGGGTCGGATCAGTGAACCGGGGGTTGGATCGTGAACCGACGGTCAGACGAAAAACCGGTTTTGAAGGGGTTGAACCGGATTTTTTATATTTTTTAAAATTTTACCCTATTAATTTTAAGACATTGTCCGGTTCTTACATCTGGTCCGACCGGTTGGACCGGTGGACCGGTAATAAGACTGGTTCGACATCCGGCTCGGTTCTGGAAATACTGAAATAACTACAATGTCTAATAATAAAATACCATAATGTATATAAAAAAATACTCAAATGCATAGATGACAAAAATAATGTACGCAGATAAATGATATGCACTTACACACACATATTTAAAAATATAAACGAAACTATATCGGGTGTACAATCTAGTAAATTGATACACAATATCATGTAACCGGGTCTAGTAAATAGGTATATCACCAAATACTAAACTCATTCCAAACCTAGAAATAATAAAAACTAAGCCCAAACACAGTCTCATATCCATTTACCCGAACATAACCCGTCTCAGATTGTCGGGTTTGGCTCACCGGATTCGATCTCTAGTTTCTACTTTGTGGGTGCTCTTAGCATTATGCCATGTGACCAACTAGAATGGTGACATGTTAATGCTTTAAGTTTTTTGTTTTAAAATTTTATTTTCACCCTTTATACTATATTAGTAGTGTGCCCGCGCGATGCGACGGGGAACACAACTACTTTTACGGGTATGCATGATTCGGTTCAATTCGGTTATTAGCCTCAACCAAAACCAAAGTCAACGGTTAAATAATCTTATTAACCGATCGGTTAATTGGTTCGGTTTATTTGATTAGATTGTCGTTTTTCAGTCCGGTTAAGTTAATTTTGTTAATAACCAAAACTAAACTTTGGTCAAAGTATAAGTCTACTAAAGCATGGGCTTAGTGCCCTATCTTTTTAGGGCCCTATTCTATGATGTTATTTTATATTTGTATCAAACTTGTTTATGTAGTATTGAATCGTAGCTCGTTCCAAAAAGAGGCAACATGGTTAGGTTAAAAATGAAAGCGGAAAAGTGAAGAATGGAAATCGAATCGAATCGAATCGAATCGTGTAGTAACAATGAAAGGTCGTACACCTAAATTGTAAAATCACAATGAAGCTATGGTTGAGATAAACCTGAAAGATAAGGCGTAGGGTAGGGAGTGTGCTACAATCGTAGACGTTTATAACGGGTGATGTTGTATACTACAGTTGTAGCTTCTTGTGTTAGCAAAAAGTGTCATCCATAAGGTGATCAAGACGCTCATATATAGAAGTGACATATGCCAACAGCATTAAACCCTAATCTGGTGGGCTGAGGCCCGATTAGGTTCTCCCTACCCTAATGCGAGTTAGTAATCATAATTAGGAAATAAATACTTAACTATTAATTTTCGTCTAATTCAGTTCGTTTTCGTTCCATTTATTACTTTTTTTTTTTGGAAATAGAATTTCATTAACCAAAAAACACGCACGAGTGGTCCTCAATTAAAGGGCCAAACGGCAAAACGAAAATCCGACTCAATCCAAAGGATATACATACCATCTAGACCAAACTAAATCATTCCTTCTAGATCTATTACAAATCCAAAGAAAAGAAGTGAACTTTATGGTTTCCAGCGTTTCTATCGGTCTTCGAATCTTGTTGTTGAAAATGCGGTTGTTACGCTCATTCCAAATAACCCACATAGCCGTGTACACAATACCTTGCAGAGTTTTCTTAGCATTTTTGGACACATGCTGTACAGTTGGAATCCGCAGAATATCTTCCACATCAAACAATAAACACGGAGGTAGACGGCACCAGCGTTCAAGTCTATGCCAGACTTCTTGCACAAACGAGCATCCTGTGAAAAGATGTATTGTTGTTTCGGGCACATTGTGGCAGAAAATACATCCATCGTCTTGAATGTGGACTCCTCTTTTTAGTAATTCTGCGATCGTAGGAAGCCGGTTTAAATTTGCTCGCCAAACCATAACCTTACATTTGATTGGCACCCAACATTTCCAACTAATCTTCGGGTGTTGCACAGGATGATCATCAACGTAGAAGGCGGCTTTAGCAGACTTCACAGTGAAAACGCCATCATGAGCAAGCGACCATTTCCATCTATCCGTTCCGGCTTTCCAAACAAAATCGTAAATATCCGATAGAAGGTGGAATAATTCTGAAACTTCAGCTTCCGTGTAAGGCGTATATCTCCAATCCCACGATAGGACTTTAACATTATTTTGGACCGAAATCCTCGCAGCCACTTTCACCCATTTGCATTTTTCTAATTTGAAAAGATTCGGATACACAATACGAAGAGCGATGTCTTTTAACCACGGGTCGCACCAAAAACTAATAGCATTACCATCACCCATTTCCCCGGTAAAATAAGAATTGATAGGAACGCCATTTTGACATTTTCTATCTCCAATTTTGATAATGCGCTTCCAACACCCATTAGAAGAAGCTATACACGGTAGTAACGCCCAAGGTCTACTATGGCCGTGACAAGCCGTAATAATCCTTTTCCAAAGCCCGTTCTCAACTTTGAATCTCCATGTCCATTTTAAAAGAAAAGCGTCGTTGACATCTTCCAATCTAGCGACTCCCAATCCACCTTTGTTTTTGGGGGAGGTGACAATATCCCACGAGACCCAGTGAATCTTCTTATCTATACTTGATCCCGACCATAAAAAAAACGCCGCATAATCGATTCAATAGACTCAATAATAGCCTTAGGAGCCTTATAAAGAGAGAGATAATAGACGGGAAGGCTTTCTAAAACCGACTTTATGAGAATAATACGACCACCAAGTGAAGGGTGTTTAGCTTTCCATGAAGCAAGACGATGACGAATAACCTCAAGAACCGGTTCCCAACTACAAAGTCGAGTCATCTTAGCTCCCACCTTTATACCAAGATACGTAAACGGGAATCCCCCTCTGCTACAACCAAGGAAATCGATCATAGCATCTACTTCGGCATTCTCCACTCCAATACCATAAATATTAGATTTATGGATATTAATACGGAGACCAGAGCAAATATAAAAAATACGGAGAACTCTAGCAATACCTTGTATGTTACCTTTAGACCATTCGCCCATTATTAACGCGTCATCCGCATAAAAGAGGTGTGTCAATTCGAAATCGTCATTGGTGAAATCAACTCCTTTAATAATGCCGAGGAGTTTAGCTTTATCTAAGAGCCACGATAGAGCTTCCATGACGATCAAGAATAGAAAAGGAGATAACGGGTCGCCTTGACGGAGTCCTTTTTCACAGTTAAAATCAAATGTGGGAGACCCGTTAACTAGAACCGCCGCTCTAGAAGAATAACAAATACCTTTAATCCAAGCGCACCATCGAGAATGAAAACCCATTTGAGACATAATAGAGAGCAAAAAATTCCAATTCACGTTGTCGTACGCCTTTTCAAAATCTATCTTTAATAAGAACGCCTTTTTATTTCTTCGTTTCAAACTGTCAATAACTTCGTTCACCATAAGAGGCCCGTCTAAGATGAAGCGACCCGCGATAAAAGCAGATTGCGAATAGGAAATAATATTCCCTAGAACCCCTTTCAGCCGATTAGCTAAGATTTTGGAAATCACCTTGCTAATCATCCCAATCAACGTAATCGGTCTATAATCTCTGAGGCCCAAAGGCGTTTTGGTCTTTGGTATCAGTGTGATAAAGGCCGACCCGCATCCCGGGCTAAATGAACCCGAGTCGTGAAAATCCTGCAAAATCTTTACAAAATCCGCTTCAAAATAAATCCAAAATCTTTTTAGAAAACCGAAGTTGAAACCGTCCGGGCCCGGCGCCTTATTGGAACCACAATCGAAGACAGCGCTTTTAATCTCTTGGGGAGAAAAAGGGGCCACCAACTGCTCGCTAACCTGAGAATCAAAAGAATTAATATTTGAACAATTTAAGGAAGGCCGCACCACATTGCTTTCCTTAAAATGATTCCAAAAAAACCGCATAACCTCTCTTTTAACAAAGGTAGGTTTAGAAACCCACTCGCCATCAATCATAATACCCGGGATCGAGTTTCGCGCTTTCCTTCCATTAACCACATTGTGAAAGAAATTAGAATTTTCATCCCCCAAAGCGGCCCATTTAACGCGGGATTTTTGTTTGATATCACGCGACTTCAAATACTCAATATCTTCTAAAGCTTTTTTACATTCCGTCCATATCCCCATATCTGCCTCGTCTAGCTCATTAATCTCCATATGGCTTTCGATTTCATCTCTCTCTCTTCTAAGACGATTTTCCTCCTCGACTTCTTTCGAACTATAATCTTTAAACCAATCTCTAAGGCGATTTCTCAAGACTTTTAATTTGTTGTGGAAATTAAGATCCGCCTTTCCTTCATCACGCCAACCATCGAGAACAGAATGAATAACCTACACGCAACCCGGTCTATCCAACCAAGAATCAAAAAATTTAAACGGTTTGGGGCCAAAGTTCGTGTCTTTAACAGAAAAAATCACAGGCGAATGATCCGAACAATCTCTGTTGAGAGCCCTCACACTCGCATGAGGCCATTTATTAAAGACACCATCACACACAAAAACCTATCATATCATTTTTTATATAAAAAAACTACACCAATACTATACTCAAATTAAAAAGAATAAAATGCTCGTTTATATGGTGTAATAATATTAAGAAAACATTTACACACGAAAAAGTTATGGACGTTTAAAAATCATGGGGGTAGTTGGTTGAATTAAGGGTGTAAAGTGTAATTACTATTTAAATAAACAAAATTTGAGTAAAGATGAAAAGACACATGTGAAGTATTTTTTAAAAGACATGCTTGCCATCAAAAAGTAGTTAATACTTTTGTATTTTGTACTCTAAGCAATATACTTCTAAAACTTGAATTTTAAGAGATCATTGAGAAAAATGTATTATAATAAAGTTTGGATGATTTCAGTTTGTTTTTGTTTTTTTCTTTATTTTCGTTTCGGTTATTGCTTAACCATAACATATATTTTTTTTTAAATTAAAAAACTATAGGAATACTATACTCAAATTAAAGAGAATAAAATGCTTTTTATACGGTGTAATAATATTACGAAAATATTAACGTCTGAAAAGGTTATGAACGTTTAAAAATCGTGGGGGTAGTTGGTTAAAATAGAGGTGCAAAAGTGTAATTAATATTTAAATAAACAGAAATTGAGAAAGTTGATGGGGCAAATATGTAAGTATTGTATAAAATTATAGTCTAATATATTAATATAGATGGATAAGGAATGGAAATTGTAACTAATAAGGGGTATAAGTGCAAGTTATGTTTGAAAAGACATAAATGCTCTTAAAAAGTAGTTACTATATGCATTATGTGTTGTACTTTAAGCATTTATAATTGTATTACTTAAAAATTAAGAGGTAAATGCTTTATAAGATAGTATAGATATAATATATGCTTTTAACTGGTTGTATTTTGAAGAGAATATGTGGTCTTAGGCCGGACCATCACGATAATGACCGAACCGAACCTAAGACCCAGATGAACGATGCTTCGGTGAAAAGGCCCATGAGCCTTAAACCACTGAAGCCCATTACATAAAGTATAAATACTCGCCAAATTTTCCCATTTGGTAACTTCACCATTCCGAATCAACTTTCACACTCTTATACTTTTTTCTTAAAACCATACTTATTCTCACGCCGGAGGGTGGTCACAGAGAGACATCTCCTCTCCCATGTGACAAGCCTAACGGTGTCTAGTTTTGCAGGTTTCTAGCAGATCCAACGCGCTTTTATCATCTTCAAGACCTAACCCTCAGATCTGGTTCTCCGAACCACATAGAGGTAACTTTTTTCCTCTTCAATTGGCGCCATCCGTGAATTTGTTGTGTTTCTTTTCTTTTCTTTTCTTTTTTTGAAGAAGAACAGAGTAATTTTCACCCATAATGGCACGTTCTGAGGAGTTTACGATCGAAGACGTACCAGCAACTGAGCATGATGATGACCAGGTAGTCATCACATCGTCCTGACCAGCTACCGCTTCCACAATGACAAAAGGAAGCATGCAACAGTCACTCTTTTCTGTTGGTGCTTCGGCTGCAAAAGCAACTGACCCACTGAAGGAGTTTGATGACGCTTTCCTCCAGAAAAATCGAGAACTGTTACTCCGGTTAAAGGAGCAGCAGGACAAGGAGGCCAAAATGCAAAGTGTGAAGGCTAATTTATTCCCAACCGAAGGATTCGCCGCTTCGGCAGGAACCAGCATAAGGCTGGGATCATTAGCCACCTACTCCACAGTCGTCACGGCCACACCAGATCAAACTCCGCATGGGCAAGTATCATCCCTGGGTTACACCGGAGCGATGCTAACTAGCGTAATCTCTTCGGAGAAAACGCCAAACACACCCCAAGGGGATGATGAACTTACTGCCCCGTATCGGCCATCTTATATGACATCGTACTCTAAGTTCTCGCAAAGAGTCGCCACAGCACGGCTGCCAGCAAAGCTGAAAATGCTAGCTACTATCAAAAAATACGAAGGAACGTCGGATCCGGACGACCACGTCTTCGCTTTTGAAAGAGCAGCTGAAATCGAGCTATGGCCGGTGCCAGCCTGGTGCCACGTGTTTGTTCAAACCCTCACCGGAGCTGCCAGGGTGTGGTTCGACGAATTATCCGCCGGTGAAATCACCAACTGGATATAGTTCCGAATGTTATTTTTGCTAAACTTTGCAAATCAACGACGATTTTCCAAAGATGTAACTGAAGTGCACAATATTCGAAGGAAGGATGGAGAGTCGCTGGAAGCTTTCATCGATCGTTTTAGCAAAGAAAGCATGCAAATTAATGGGGCGATGGACCAGCTTCGAGTGTCCGGTTTCTGCCACGGGGATCGAAACAATCAACTGGTGGAAAAATTGCACGAAGATTTACCAAAGACAATGGAGGTACTTATGGAAAGAGCCAGAGCGTTCGCTCGAGGAAAGAGCGCTTGCGGGCAATCTTCCGAAGGAGACTACAAAAACTCCGGAGGTCGAAACTCTTGGAAAAAGAGTTCGCATAATGCTGATCGAAATACTCATTGGAACAAGAATAGGCAACAGCCATATGATCGATCAGATCGAAATCATTCTTCCAAGTCTCAAGGCTCTGGAAAATTGGGTAGTATGACTGATTTAGCTAAAACTCCAAGGGATATTATGTTAACCGAAAATTTACAACTCCCCACTCCGGCCAAGCAACGGCCATCAGCTGACCGAAACTCCAAAAAGTACTGCGAATATCACCGAGAAAAAGGGCACAATACCGATGATTGCTGGTCCCTTCGACAAGAAATTGAGAAAGCTGTCCGATTAGGAAAACTTTCTCATCTTATAAAAGAAGTGAAGGAAGGGAAGCCAGCAACAATCCCTAATACAAACAACCAAGCTGGGATCAACATGATAAGGCCCCTCGTATCGCATGGCATCAAGCGTTCCGGGGCTCGTTTTTCTCCATTCATGAGCCAGGTTGCCAAAAAATTAAAATCTTGAAACATTTACGCTTATAAAAAGTGTGTTCACGATCGTAAAACCTGATCGTCTTGTTTCTAAAATAATCTCTTTATGTGACAGGCAATTTTGTTCCCAGAGGTAACACCAGATCAATTTCTGGAAGGACCAATAATCATCTATGCTGTCATAGCCGGACACAAAGTCCAACGAGTCTACGTAGATAATGGCAGCGCTTCGGAGATAATGTACCATCACTGCTTCCAGCAGTTGGCACCGGAAACCCAAAAAAGGATGGTGCATGTATTTCAAGTTTTCTTAAAACATAATAATAAACCAGTCGATGGAACCAACTCCGTAACTAAACCTTTGTGAAAAACAGGTCTCCATGCCACTGGTTAGCTTCTCAGGAGAGGTAATCCAGCCTGTTGGACATATTACCCTCCTAGTAACTTTGGGCACGAAGGAACAGAGCCGAACGGTTATGTTGACTTTCCTAGTCGTCGGAGCAAACTCAGTCCATAATGTCATCCTTGGACGGCCGAGTATGTGTGCTTTTGGTATGGTCGCTTCCTCCATACATGGAGCGATAAAATTCCCGACCGAAGCTGGAATAGCAACTATGTTCACTGAACAAATGTACCATGTAGCCGAGGTGCGACAAGCTTCAAGTTCACAAGTTGCACCAATTACCCAGGAATTGTCAGAAAAATGGTCGATTAACCCATGTTTTCCGGAACAAAAGGTAATCGAGCATCACCAAATCATAAAGTAGCTTTACGAAGCTCCTTGACTGATTCTATAAAAATAATGACAGGTGACCGTTGGTGCACAACTTCCGACTGATTATAAAGCCGCCCTATGGGGCCTCCTAACTGAGTCTTTGGACTCCTTTGCATGGCAGCACTTGGACATGAAGGGGGTTCCCAGAACCTTGGCCGAACACAAGCTGAATACGTACCCAACCGTCCGACCAATGCAACAAAAGAAAAGAAGCATGGGGTTGGACCGGAACAAAGCTATCACCGAAGATGTCAGGAAGCTACTCGATGCTGATATCATACGAGAGGTTCAATACCAAACCTGGGTATCAAACCCAGTATTGGAAAAAAAGCAAGACGGTGGGTGGAGAATGTGTGTTGACTTCAAAGATTTAAACAACGCATGTCCTAAAGATTGCTACCCCCTCCCCGAGATGGACGTAAAAGTTGACTCACTCGCTGGTTTTCGGCTGAAATGTTTTCTTGATGCATACAAGGGCTATCATCAAATTCAGATGGCAGCCGAAGACGAAGACAAAACTGCTTTTATCACCGCTGAAGGGCTATATTGCTACACGAAGATGCCCTTCGGCCTCAAAAATGCCGGAGCCACATACCAAAGATTAATGGATAAGGCATTTAAGGATCAGATAGGCAGAAACATTGAAATATATGTGGATGATGTGGTGATCAAAAGCAGAGATGAGAAAGACATGATAACCGATATCCGAGAAACATTCACTTGTCTCCGAAAGATTAACATGAAGCTAAACCCGGCAAAATGTTCTTTCGGCATGGAATCAGGGAAGTTTCTTGGTGTCATGGTTGCATGAGAAGGAATCCAAGCCAATCCTAAAAAGGTCAAGGCCGTTATGGAACTGAAGTCTCCAAAGTCAGTCAAGGAAATCCAGTCGTTGAATGAAAGGTTGGTGGCTTTGCACCGGTTTCTATCAAAAGCAGCCGAAAGAACATTGCCCTTCATGACCGTACTAAAAAAATAGCTTCAACAGGAACGACTTCAAGTGGACCAAAGAAGCTGAACAGTCATTTGATGAATTAAAGCAATGTCTCAGCATGTTACCAACGCTCACCGCACCAAAATCGGGCGAAACACTCACCATATATTTAGAAGCGTCACAAGGTGAAATCAGTGCAGTCCTCATGGTCTAGCGACATTTAGCTCAAGTTCCGATCTATTATGTCAGTCGACCCCTTCGAGATTATGAAACCAGATACCCTATGTTGGAAAAACTCGCACTAGCTCTAGTGCATGCCTCAAGAAGACTAAGGAGGTATTTTCAAGCACATGAAATAGAGGTCCAAACTGACAAAAATATCCAACATATGCTCCGAAAACCGGAGGTCTCCGGACGATTAGCCAAATGGGCAATCGAACTAGGGGCCTTCGACCTAACTTTTAAGACAAGAGGAGCCATGAAGGGACAAGCCGTTGCAAACTTTATAGCCAAACTACCAAACGAAGAAGACCAACCGGAGGAACGAGTGCCGGAAGGAGAAGAACAAGCTGACGCATGGTCTTTATATACGGACGGTGCATCATGTACCAAAGGATCCGGAGCAGGCCTCATATTGATCGATCCGGAGGGCACCGAATTCACTTATGCCCTCCGACTAGAATTTCTGAACTCCAATAACGAGGCTGAATACGAAGCTTTGTTAGTCGGCCTCCGGATAGCTCAAAATTTTGGAGTTCAAAACCTCAAAATCCATGTCGATTCGTTGCTTGTAGTCAATCAGCTCCAGGGAGAATATGAAGCAAGAGAGCCGAACATGGCAAAATACCTCCAGAAAGCACGAGAACTCACAGCGTCTTTCCAAACTTGTAAAGTTTTTCACGTCCCAAGAGAAGAAAACACAAAGGCGGACGCTCTCAGCAAGATCACATCGGCAACTCCCACAAACATCACCCAAAATACAAGGGTTGAGATACTGACCAAGCCTTCGACCGAAGAAAACGACATCTTGCAAGTTGAAACCCACCAAGAAACATGGATGACTCCTATCCTAAGGCACATCGTTGAAGGATGGGTCCCAGAAGACAGAGTCGAAGCCCGAAAGCTAAAGGTCAAATCCTTACAATACCAAGTCCAAAAGGGCCAACTATATCGAAAAACTTTTTTAGGCCCAATCCTCCGGTGTCTTTCTGCAGACGAAGCAGCATATGTTATCAAAGAGATCCATTTTGGCGTTTGTGGCATACATGCCGGACCAAAGATGGTTGTCACTAAGGCAATGAATGCAGGCTATTACTGGCCCAACATGCACCAAAGTGTTGTCCTAGAACTCCGAAGCTGCAAAGAATGCCAGAAGAATGCCTCGGTCAGTCTCCGAGCCAAAAACGACTTAATCCCGGTTACAGCGGCCTGGCCGTTTCAAAAATGGGGGATTGACATTGTAGGACCATTCCCCAAATCTACCGGAGGGGTCAAGTACTTACTGTTAGCTATCGAGTATTTCACCAAGTGGGTCGAAGCAAAGCCAATGGGTGACATCACGGGCCATCAGGTGAAGAGGTTTGTCTGGGAAAATATTGTCTATCGATTCGGGCTACCACTTTACATCATCAGCGATAACGGAAAGCAGTTCGCTGAAAATCCCTTCAAGAAATGGTGCTCCGATCTTCACGTTAAGCAGTTGTTTTCATCGGTCGCTCACCCACAAACCAATGGCCAAGTGGAGAGGGCCAATCGGAGCATCGTAGAAGGAATCCAGCGTCGATTAGGAGGCAAGAAAGCTGGTTGGGCCGATGAATTACCAAACGTATTGTGGGCCCATCGAACGATGCCAAAAACAAGCACCGGTGAATCACCGTTCAGCCTAACGTACAGTACCGAAGCCATGATCCCAGTCGAGATAGGCATAATAAGCCCCCGGAGGACTGATATCTCTGACAACGATAATGCCCTCCGGCTAAACTTAGATCTTTTGGAAGAAAGAAGGGAGATGTCTTCCATCAAAGAATCTAGATACAAGAAAGAACTTGAGAAGTATTACGATGCCAGGGTGAAAAAAAACATTCAAGGTCGGAGATTATGTCCTCCGAAGTAATGAAGCCAGCCGAGCTGAACCCTCAGCCAAATTAACATCGAGATGGGAAGGTCCGTACCAAATAACTATCGTCGGTGAGAAAGGTTCTTACACCTTAGCCAAAATCGACGGTAACCCAGGACTTGGAATGGGGTCCACTTGAAGAAATTCTACATGTGAAACACCAAAGAACGAAGCAAGGGATTTAATTTTATCTTTCAATAATTTTAAGTTGTAAGACGGGATGTTGATTGCCCCGAACCTTTTTTTCTTTTCTGCTTGTAAAACGAGAGGTTGATTACCCCGAACCTTTCTCTTTTTTCGCTTGTAAGTGGGATGTGTTTGCCGCACTCATAATAAAAAGCTTCGGTATATGTTTGTTTATTACATTGGTTTATATGTTTTAACAAATTAGTACTAAAGCCGGAGAATTTATCTCCGATCCATATGAACAATATGGCATACTATAAGAAGGTCGGAACAGGTTGCTCGTAGCAACAGGACGTCCTAAAAACTTGTTTAAAAACTACACACTCCGATCCTTCAACAAAAACAAGCAGAAAGCATATCGAAACCGATGATGACAGGCACAATTAGTCAATATCGAACCCGGATACCGGACGAGATACAACAGAGATCAAAACATTCGACTCATTTCAAGATGCCTCAAAAAAAAAGAAGGGAAAAGAATGAAAAACCCATTAATCTCGTACGATCATATAAACCGGTGCCGAAGCACACTTAAAAGAAACATAGCATGCAATCGAACACTATTATGTCGACAAAACTATAAGTCTACCCTTCTACTTATTTAAGAAAGACGCCGAAGGTAAGTTTCGGTGAACAGGCATAATGGGCACCGACTCCTTAACCAAAAGTCTTGAAAGTCATCGGTTGACTTTACCAAACAAAAAACTTGCAAATAAAATAAAGTGCAAACACTTCCCAACCACAAACATATGGACGCATATTACGGTTCGACGTTATATAAAAAATACATGTAACGGCAAGAGTATCAACATACTCCCTACAAGGCAAAACGAGTTAACAAAAAGCCTCGAGCCTAAAACCCAAAAATCTAACTGAGGCACAGAGCCTACGACTATCCGAAGCAATAACCTTTGCCGAAGAACAAAGGGCCGAAACAAACCCTTACAAAAAAAAAAGAAGAAGAAATCCTTGCATAAAAGGAAAATAACGTAGACTTCATAAGAAAATAATATTACAAAAAAGAAATGATTGTTTCATTACAAACAAAAACAAACAGGTCAGGTTGACCACATCGGTCAGGAGCTAACAAACACGGCTGTTGTGGCCTATAAAAACCTAAGGCAAGCATGGATTAAGATTGATTCGGAGGCTTGAAGATGTCGCCAGAAAGACCAGCAGCTCGAAGAACCTCATACGGCTTATCGATGAAGCGCCCTGTATGCTGAAGAAACGGAAAATCAAGGTTATCAAACTGTTCAAGAGCAGAATTCAACGTTTCTTGAGCTTGCGGTTTTAGCTTCGGCACTTTATCCATCGGCACACCCTTCGAGTAATAGTGATAGCCAGCTTTAACACCCACATTCACGCCGCAGGCATTCATGGCATTGTTAACAGCAACAACCACCATACGAAGCTCCTCTCCGGTATGAACCCTCCGAGCTGCGAGAAGCATGCCTTCGGTCAAGAGCCACTTTTTGGTCTCCAACAGCTCCTTCACCTGGTCGGACAACTTTGAATTCGCCTCATTCAAGGTCGAAACTTGTCCATCCATCTTGAGCTCCATCTCGCTCAGTTGAGTTCGGAACTGGGACACTTCTTGCTCAAACAAAGAGAAGAGAAGTTAAGACAAATACAAAAAAGACAAGTGACTTAACCGATAAAAGGAGTAAATAAGACTACTACCTTGCAGCGCTACGTCCCTGTCAATCTTGAGAGTTGTGGCCTCCTTCAATGCCTTGTCCCTTTCCTCAGTCGCTAAGGTCGTAGCCGCACCATTGGACTTCAACTGAAGAAGAGCCTGCTCTAGCCGTTTCTCAACTTCCTGCTTCTCCGAAGCCATGCTTTCGAGCTTCTTCCCCATCTCCGACAAACTACTTCCCCCCATGAGAGAACTAAGTTTCTCCTTCTCCATCTCCAGCTCAACCCACCGCCGATAGACTTCAACCACAATCCCATTGGATTGTGCCTGGTTGATCATAAGGGAATCGGCCAAAGCCATTGGGGACGCTTGTCAGTACCGATGATCCTCAGCAGGAGTATTAAGGTTCAAGAGCATGGTTCGAGCCGTCAGGGCATCAATCACTCTATCACCATTTTTCAAATCCCAGTTGGGAATGAACTTTGCTCCGGCTACGGCAGGATCGAGATTCAAGGACTCTACAAAGACACCGAAAGAATCCACTTTAGTCTCCGAACCATACCACAAACGATCAGGATATCCTTTCGGATCTTCATCGTCCGAGGCAGAAAACAAAGGGTACCAGGCTGAATCAGCACACTTACCAGGGGGACTCGCTACAGCAGATGTGTCAGGGAATGAATGGATAGGCGAAGGATTAATATGACCAGCACCAGCTTCGGAATATGAAACATGAGCTTCGTCCCTGGCAGACTTCCCACCATCAATAGGATCGGAAAGGGCGTCCAACAACCTAGACGGAGAAATTAATCCGGTTGCCTCATTCTCCGGGACAGTCACCAATGGAGTCTTCAACTTCTTAGGAGTCCTATTACCCTCATTCACCGAACTACCCTCCTCTACATCAGAAGGATGCGACACATCCTCAGGTTGCTTACCCACATCCTTACCAGAACTGGTCGCAGCTGCAGCAGAAGTCGAACCACCTGGTTTCTCCGAAGAGGGATCTTCCGGAGTTCTCACTTTAAAAGAAGTCGCATTGGTACATTCTAGAAAAGACAAACGGTTAATAAATAATAGAGAAAAAGGGGGCGAAGCTATCATAAGCACAACTACTAACCAACCTTTCTAAGCTCTACGACCGGCCAGTGATCCGACCACTCCCAGTTTCGACTAACACATCCCATCACCAGTATATGCTCCGGAAGCTTCCGAATTGGGAACTTGTTCTTCACCAGGGCCTTGTACATCTCTACATCGTACTGAAAATCCTTCGGCAGGTCGCTCTCTAGGGGATCCTCCTTCTTCCTCCACACCAGGTCCTTCGACAAACAAAGATCGTCTAACCAAAACCACCTATCTTTCCAATCTTTTAAACTAGAAACCTCCCAACCTACGCACTCCCGATCTTCCTTGTGGACATCAATTTTCTTACCCTTATTATCCTTCGGCTGCCTCTTCTCAAAAGTATACCAGTCTCCCGAACGATTGAGGCGATAAAAAGCCCTAAATACGTTCAAGTCCGGCACAAATTCTAGTGACCGACTGAACAGTTCATTCTCGTTTACCCTACTAAGGCCGAAGGGGTTCAGTTGGGATAAGTGAACCCGGTGATGGACTAAAACCTTCATCAGAAATCGTGTGTAGGGCACCCGGTAATTTGCATTATTACACACACGTGTGTAAAATACAAATCTGCCGGGGGGGAAGGGATGTATAGGAGTATTAGGGTCTGGAAGGGCCGGATGCAAGGACAAATGGATGCTAAACTCCTCTATAAACTCGTCAAGTTTTTGTTGATTTAAAACACTATATGAAACAGACATGTTATCTTTAGGCGTGATTAAAAAAGAAAGAAGACACACCTTTCGAAAGATAGGAGATGATTGTTCTAAAACGAAAGATCTCGAAATCAAACCTGCAGTGCCGAAGGAGTAGCACAAAGATCTAGGAAGGAGGAGAATTTTGTAAAAGTGAAAAAGTAAAAAGTGAAAGAAGAAGCTATTTATAAGAAGAATCCGTGGGCACGAAACGACGGTGCACAACCGACCAATCAGAAGTCTCTAAAGGTTACCTCGAGCCAATCAAAAAGGTCACATCAAGAGGCTCACGCTAAACTCACCTGTAGGTGACTCGGCAAAAACGCGTGAATGACAAACGGCTGTCGATCACCCAGATGACAGCTGTCGCCAGATGACACCAAAGCTCGAAAGAACCCAAAAGACCCGAACAAACCCTCCAAAAAGTTTACAAGTCTTTCTAAAACTCCGAAGGATTTAAAAAGACTTCGGGGGACTTGAAGAGAATATGCGGTCTTAGGCCGGACCATCACGATAATGGCCGAACCGAACCTAAGACCCAGATGAACGATGCTTCAGTGAAAAGGCCCATGGGCCTTAAACCACCGAAGCCCATTACAAAAAGTATAAATACTCGCCAAATTTCCCCATTTGGTAACTTCACCATTCCGGACCAACTTTCACACTCTTATACTTTTTTCTTAAAACCATACTTATTCTCACGCCGGAGGGTGGTCATAGAGAGACATCTCTGTTAGAAAAAATATTTATTCAAGGAAAAGGAAATCTTCATTTCTTCCTCATTAGTGTTGGTGCCTCAAGAAGGGAAAGAAGCCGTTGCAGCCAATCCTTTTTTTTATAAAATATTGTTTTCCTTGTTTAGCTTTGTATGACTCTATTTAAAGAGGTCTTTTTATTACTGATGTACACAAGAGAAACAAATAATATCAATATCAAAGATCAAAGGTTTCAATTGTTCACATGGTATCAGAGCAGTGATCGGTTCCTGGACCATATCATTTGCTCATCATCTAACCTTGTTTATCAATAATCTCTCAGCCAAACTCTCGACAACCAAAGCCGAACAAATATGTCAGACGACATCAGTTCAACCAATCAAACAAACAATGATGATCTCACAACCCAAATAGCCAACCTTATCAGAAATAGTATCAATTCCCAAAAACAAAACGCCAAACCAAACCTTTCGGACATTTTGAGGATTAGTCTCAAACTAAACAATCAAAATTATGTATTATGGTCTCGGATGATTCGAATGGCCATTGGAGGAAAATCGAGGGTACTATTGAGTCATTTATCAGGGAATCCCACACCACCAGATCCGTCGGACGACGGGTATGAACGGTGGGAAGAAGATGACCTTATAGTCTTCTCGTGGCTAATCCAGAACATCGAACCAGCTATTGCGAGTAACTTGACTGACTTTCCCACAGCCAAGTCATTGTGGGACGCGTTAGTTGTCACGTACAGCAACGGAAAGGCCGCTGCGGTCACCGAAGCCACCACAGAGGAGCATATCGAAGCCGCTGCGGTCACCGAAGAGGAGCATATCAATGGTGGAAACAGGGGCTTCGGAGGTATAGCCCTCGTCGGAGAAGAAAAAATCAGCGCCGGAGGTAACGGGTTTGGGGAAATTTCCTCGGACCCCTTTTCCTTTTATACTAAAAACCTTAACATTGAGACCTTCAATAGATGCGAGATTCTTTCCCAAATACCCACTTGTGATAAAGGCCAAAAAGTAAATGAATATTATATAAACACCGATCATAAAACTCAGAAGGTTCCAAAATGCAATAGTACACAAGATGTTTTTATTTATAAAAAATCAAACAAATCGTTTTTTAGAAAAAGAAAAAAGGAAAAAAAATCTATTGGATAAGCAAATATGGTCCAAGTTTCTAACAATAGGGAAGAATCTTGGATATTTGATTGTGGTGCGACTGACACCATGACGTATGACCCATCCGATATTATCTCAAAAACTAAACCTAGACACAGTTATATAAAAACTGCCAACGGGGAAGGTATGTCCGTTAAAGGGGGAGGAACTATTGAAATAACTCTCACTCTTAGACTCTCAAACTGACTTTACGTACCATCCTTTTCACATAAATTATTGTCCATTAGTCATGTAACGAAGGAACTAAACTGCATAGTTTTAATGCATCCCACATTTTGTATCCTTCAAGATATTAGGACGGGAGCAATCATTGGGCATGGTACTGAACGCCAAGGATTATATTACGTGGAGGAGGTGGCTCAACAAGGTACTGCGATGCTTGCTCATGGAACTACAAACCGGGAAGCTTGGCTATGGCATAGGAGACTAGGTCACCCATCCATCGGTTATTTGCGTCTTTTATTTCCTAAGTTATTTCCTTATAATAAAACCTTAAATTGCGAGACTTGTGTGTTTAGCGAAAAGTCATAGACATACTTATAAACCTAATAACACAAAAGTTGATTCACCTTTCTCTCTTGTTCATTCTGATGTTTGGGGTCCTGCAGAAATCAATGGTGGACAAAACTTTCGCTTCTTTGTACTTTTTGTTGATGATTGCACGCGAATGACGTGGATCTATTTTTTAAAACACAAATCTGAAGTCTTTGATAAATTTACTATATTTTATACAATGATACAAACTCAATTTAAAACCAATATACAAATTCTTAGAACCGACAATGGAGGAGAATTTATAAATGAGTCTATGAAACTTTTTTGTCAAAACAAAGGAATTATCCATCAAACGACTTGTTCACACACCCCTGAACAAATCGTATTCTTTTAGAAATAACTCGAGCCTCCCTTATTGAATCTCGAGTCCCTAAATCTTTTTGGCTTGAAGCTGTTGCTACTGCTACGTACTTAATCAACAGACTCCCCACTAAAGCTCTTAACCTTAGAACTCCTCTTAAAGCTCTTTCTGATTTTACTAAAATCCTCCCTCTTCTTACACTTACACCTCGTGTTTTTGGGTGCTCTGTCTTTGTTCACATACCAAACACCGACCGTGGAAAACTTGGACCGTGTGCTGAAAAATGTGTCTTTGTTGGCTATGGCATTGAAAAAAAGGGATACCGATGTTATAACCCTAAAACTCGACATATGCATACTACACTCGATTGTGACTTCCTTGAAACCAAGTTTTTCTATACCACCCAACACAGTAGTGAGGGGGAGAAGGAATATGCTGACACACTGAGTTGGTTAAAACGGTTTCCGTCATCATCAGAAAACAATCGCAGTACCCACGAGCCACCACACGCTTCCACACAATCCGAGGACAGTGTCACTAACCATGATCCTCCTAGTCCAATCATCAAGGCACGTAATTCTCAAATTATTGATCCTCCTAGTCCGATCATCGAGGCAGGTAATTCTCAAATTAATGAGGAAACACAATTTAATTTTGAAACACATGATGATATTCAACATAATGAATCTTATACTGACACCTCTGACAATCATGAGTGCCCTATAGAACAAAATGTGCATGAAAAACCAACTATGCAAGAAGAACTAATACAGGAGAAAACAAGCGGCAGGTATGAACTTCCACCTAGGACCAACAGAGGAGTTCATCCGAAACGTTATTCTCCAGGAAAGGAAACAAGATCCTCTAGATATCCCATGGCGAATATTGCTAACGGGAACTTATCTACAGAAGCCAAAGCCTTTACTTCCGCCCTTTATGCTGAGGAACTTCCAAACTCGGTAGAACAAGCCTTAAAATCAAAAAACTGGAAGGATGCGATGGAAACAGAAATGGAAGCCCTTGTGAGGAATAACACATGGGAAAAATGTGCCCTTCCACCAGGAAAAAAGTCAGTTGGCTGTCGTTGGGTCTTTACAATTAAACACAAACCCGATGGAACCATCGAAAGATATAAAGCGTGATTGGTTGCAAAAGGATACACTCAAACATATGGGATCGACTACTCATAGACTTTTTCACCGGTAGCGAAAATTGACACTATTTGTGTCCTGTTTTCTGTTGCCGCTAATGAAGGATGGCCTCTTTACCAATTCGATGTGAAAAATGCCTTCCTCCATGGAGAATTAAAAGATGAGGTTTACATGGATGCCCCTCCAGGATTCATAAGAGACTTCAAGAACCAGGAAGTCTGTCGATTGAAGAAAACCCTCTATGGGCTTAAACAATCTCCTCGTGCCTGGTTTGGCAGATTTACCTTAGCAATGAAAGGATATGGCTTTCGACAAAGCAACTCTGATCACACATTGTTTCTCAAAAGAAGAGGTAAACTTCTAACCTGTTTAATTATATATGTTGATGACATGATCATTTCAGGAAATGACGAGGAAGAAATAAAACGATTAAAGGCAAATTTGTTCAAAGAATTCGAAATGAAAGACCTAGGCAGACTCAAGTACTTTCTTGGAATCGAGGTTCTAAGATCCAAGCAAGGGATCTTTATATGTCAAAAGAAATATGTCCTCGATCTCTTAGCTGAAATAGGAATGGTCGATTGCAAGCCCGCCGATACTCCAATGATTCCTAACCAAAAACTTTGCATAGAAAGAGAAGCAGAATCAGCAAATAAAGAAAGATATCAACAGTTGGTGGGCAAGCTGATATATCTCTCACATACCCGCCCAGATATTGCTTATGCAGTCGGGGTAGTTAGTCAGTTTATGCACCAACCTCAAGTTGCTCATATGGACGCAGTATGGAGGATTATAAGATATCTCGAAGGGACTGGACATGGGGTTCTATTCAAATCCAACAAACACCTAAAGATTCAAGCATTCACTGATGCAGACTGAGCTGGAGCTAAGGGAGATCGAAGGTCCACCTCAGGGTACTTTACCTTGGTAGGAGGAAATCTAGTTACCTGGAGGAGCAAGAAGCAAAAGGTTGTTGCCCTATCTAGCGCAGAAGCAGAATTCCGAGGGATCGCACGAGGTCTAGCAAAAGTTCTGTGGATTCGCAAACTCCTGAGTGAAATCGGATTCCCTCAAACTGAAGCCAGTATGATCATGTGTGATAACAAAGCTGCTATACAAATCTCAGAAAATCCTGTCCAACATGATCGTACAAAACATGTAGAAGTCGACAGACATTTCATCAAAGAGAAACTCGAAGCAGGGATTGTAAAATTACCCTTCGTCAACTCCAAGGACCAATTAGCAGATATATTAACTAAAGCTGTCAATGGGAGAATCTTCAACCATTGCCTAGGCAAGCTGAATATTAGTAACCCCACTACTCAGCTTGAGGGGGAGTGTTAGAAAAAATATTTATTCAAGGAAAAGGAAATCTTCGTTTCTTCCTCATTAGTGTTGGTGCCTCAAGAAGGGAAAGAAGCCGTTGCAGCCAATCCTTTTTTTTATAAAATATTGTTTTCCTTGTTTAGCTTTGTATGACTCTATTTAAAGAGGTCTTTTTATTACTGATGTACACAAGAGAAACAAATAATATCAATATCAAAGATCAAAGGTTTCAATTGTTCACAATCTCCTCTCCCCTGTGGCAAGCCTAACGGTGTCTAGTTTTGCAGGTTTCTAGCATATCCAGCACGCTTTTATCATCTTCAAGACCTAACCCTCAGATCTGGTTCTCCGAACCACATAAAGGTAACTTTTTTCCTCTTCAATTTTAAAATAATTTCTTTTTTTTTTTGTAACTACCGTTTGTTAACTAAAAGAATGGAATGTGTGGCCGTTTTTATTTTTGTTTGCGAATATTCCGGTGTAGATTTTTCTTTTAAATAAAGTGGTATTCAAATCGAGTATTTTTGTTTTGTAATGTAGACTATAACGAGTGATGTTACCGTTATGGTACCGTGACGAACCACTTATGTTTTCATCAATGTAGGTATACTGCCATAATGGAGACGCTATCGGTATTCACTTTTTTTTTCTACAAGCCCAACCAATAATGACAAAAACTCCTTTTGTGTTGCGCGGAAAGAAAACAACCACACTCTCGCCACAAAGACCGGGAGGAAAAATTAGTTTATATAACAGAAAGCAACTTATAAACATAAACAGTTGCCACTCACATAACTTGTCAGTGCATATATAGATAACAGACTTAATTGTATATGTTCTTATTATCAGTTGCTAGTCCCATATTTGTAAATCTATGTATAGATTTTTTTTCTTTTGCCTTTATAGATATGGTGTACTCTATATAATATGGATCTCTAACTCTTTAAATTTTTAACCAATTCGATTTTTCTTCGATAACTTGCCTTTGTTAGCTTAAAAAACCTTAATATGTGGTTGTGCTTAGTTTTTATTCTTGACATTCTCGCATACATTTCAAAATGGATAAGATATATCGAGTTGGTACCGTACCATACCATGTTGAAAGGAACTGATACCGATCAAATAACATCGATACTGTATCGGTATTATTGGAACCGATACGGACATTCATATTAATGGTTTTCGATCGATGTCAAATACAACTTTATTTTTTAGTTACTTCAAACAACTTTTATGTAATAAAACCGTTGTAAATAATTTCTTTTGTATTGTAAACAATAGCAAGTACCGCTGTTGTAACGAACCGAGTTGTCTTTAGAATAATGTGTTTAATTTTGTAAACTATACCGATGGTCGATACCGTACCAAAAACAAAACAAACTGAACCTATGTTGACCGAATGATGTAGGTACTATTATTATTAGTTCTGGTGTCAATATACCTTTTTATGATTTTCGATTAATATAATATTAACACATCTTGTTTCTTTCACATAATAGTGTTTTATTAAATTCAAATTAAATGAAGTATTCAAATTTTTATGAAATATTAAATACATTATTCAGTAAAAATGACTTTTGAATATTTAGGTGATAAATAATTTTAAAAAGCATGTGGGTCATGGTCTGTACAATACGGACTTTTACCGCTATTCTGTATCGAACATGCACAACAGCGCGGCACAACCAAAACCATCTTATTTATTTCTTCTTTTTTTAAGAAAAAAAAACGTTGATATTTTGTAATTGAAGATCCAAAAGCTGGCCGCGCTTCAGAAGAAGAGTAATTGACGACTAGCTTGGTAAGATCTTGGGTGAATTAACCTGCAAAACTGGACAAACCGTTAGGCTCGTCACAAGTGAGGGCTTGGAGGGCCTCTCTGTGACCACCCTCCGGCGTGAGGATAAGTATTTGTTTAGGAGAAGAAAAGTGAGTATAGAGAGAGAGAGAGAGAGGTTCGGAGTGTGTCAGAACGTATCTTGCCTGTACTTGTGTGGGGGTATTTATACTAGTCAGAATTTGTTGTACTATCCTTCTCCCAGGTGTACTAACCTTCGTCCTAGTGACCTCCGGTCGTTATTGGTGTACACGTGTCTTATGAGTCGCGTCATGTTACTATGGTGCCGCGTCCTAGGAGGGGTGAGGTTCGGACAGGAGGTTTTATACCTCTTCATGTCCCCTCAAGTCCATAAGTTAATTTATAACTTAGTGGAGTTACTCGTTTTGTGTGAAATGCTTTCCAGCTGTTTGGTGGAACGCGGCACGTGGCAGTTCCCCAGCCCACATATCGTGGCGGTTATCCCCAGGTGATCTCAACCGTTGATGCTTTGATGATTTTGGTGAGCGATTGCGACACGTGGCACCGATTTGAATTCCACTTTTCTCGGGTATTTAAACCTGCCTTTTCCATTTTCTTTTTTACTTTCCTCATAAATTCTTCGCTTGCTCTCCTGCTACCTTCTTATCGTCTGCAACCATTCCTTTCAGGTTCGTCCCTTCATTTTGTTTCTTTTTCAGAATATTTTCCTTTTTTCTTCTTTACGGGTTCGCTATGGGGAAGGATAATATGAATGTCAGTTTTTCCACTCTGACCAAGAAGAAACTAGATAAATTCTTAGCAGACTATAGAATTCCGTTAGACCTTCACCCTGAACTTCCGGCCCCTGACCGAGCCATATATCCTCATCTCTCGGGTAAATTTGGGTTTTACACGAGAGTGTGTGATTTCGCCAATTGTAGGGTCCCTTTGACGAAATTTTTGTTCAGAGTTCTTCTATTCCATGGGGTTCACTTTTCCCAAGTGAATCCCTTTGGTTTGGGACGCATCTGTCATTTCGAATTGAAATGTCGGGCTTTGAAGTCTAGGGCCGATCTAGATGTATTTAGGGCTTTTTACAAGCTGAGTCAAGCCGGCGATTGGTATACTTTTGAGAAGAGGCGGAAGAAGCCTGAATGCCATATGAAGGACACTTCCAGCCTAAAGAACTGGAAGACGCAGTTCTTTTGGTTGGACGATCGGTGCCTTCCCAAGGAGATGTTGGGTTTGTGGAGGAAGGAGTACGTGTCGTCTGAGTGGGAGCTTCCGGGTAACTTTGAGTGTGACTCGACTTTGTATAATAAACTTGTGACGCACAAGTCGAACATTAAGAAGTACCCGGAGCATATTTTGGTATTAGCTGGGATTAGTAGGATTTGGGACGAGCCTGACCGATGGCCAGTTATCCGGTATAGGAAAAAAGGTGAGCCGCGTCCATTACTCCTAAGTCTTTGTTTTGTGAATCTTGTTTCTAATCTTTATCTTTTATGCAGAGATGTCGCTGCTTGCAGCTTTGAAGTTCGACGACTTTGATGACGATAATCTTTCTTTTACCAGCGAGCCCCTTGGCTCTAGCAAACCAATCTTGGAACAAGTCACCAAGATTCAGTCCCCTATTCGACCGATAGGAGAGGAGACGGAGCATACTGAGAAGCCTTCGGGAGAAGGAGATATTGTGGGCGAAGGTAGCAAGAGGGATGAGGGTGGTGACGATGGTGAGAAGGAGCGAACTTTAATTTTGGAGAGAAATGTGGATGAGGTTACTGTTGGCAAGGTTTTTCCAAACCCCGATCCTATCCAGTCTGTAAGTTCTTCAAGCGTTCATATTTCGGAGGACGATATTACTGAGGATGCTTCCTTAGATTTGAACGTAGAAGCTCGGAAGAGGAAGGCTGAATCGTCTAAGGCCAAGAGGAGTCCGAAGAAGGTCAAGTTTGCTGGGTCGACCCTTGCTATATCCGAACGTACTCAAGGTAACATTTTAGATGTATTTGATTTGCACATTTCTGGTGGGAAATCTCCTCGAGACGGTGAACTGATTTACATGCATGTTCCGGGGGATAAACTAGGTGGCGAAGGTGATAAGGAGGAGGATGATGTATTTAAGGATATTGCCAACAGTCCTCCCCGGACTTCGGTGGCTCAAGCATCTGGAGATTTTTCTGTGGCTTCCCCGGGTAAGTTGACCGGTCGTGTATCTAACTTTCGGGCTAGTGAGGAGAATGAATTTGGTGCGTCCTATTCTCCTTATTGGTTTGAGACTGAGACGTTGATCCTGTTTAATCTTGTAGACCCCTTGGATGATGCGATGGAGGTGGATCCGTCTACTGCGGAGGATGTGTTCATCCCTGATTGGGATTTGAAGAACGGATCTCGCGTGATTGATGCCTTGTCATCAAAGATGATGCTTTTTAACCTGCATACTCCGGCTGATCACGCCCACTATCGGAGGCTGAAGGATACTGATCTAGGGGATGCCTTGATGATTAATCAAGCCCAGTCTAATTTCTTGGTGTCGGAGGCATATAGACGATGGGTTGATTCTGAGTTCCAGCGGAGCAAGTTGGAGAAGAGGGGGGTGTGCAGCCATGGAAATGTGTTGGAGCAGGTTAGGTCGGCGCAGGCTTCTTTAGCTGCGGCTGGGGAAGAGAGGGATGTTCTTCAGAGTGAGTTAGAGGTCTTGAAGAAGAAGCTGCAGGATTCAGAGCTTGCTCACGAAGCTTCAAAGAGGAAGTACGTTCGTTCTATTGAAGAGCTGGAGCAAGTAATGGAGAAGACCAAAGCTGCTGCGGACCAACTTGTGAAAGGTTTGTATTTCTTCTACTGTTGGTTCTTCGTTCGTTTTTTGTACTTAGTAGAATTTTTTCGATTTTTCCAGATAGGGACGATGCCGGAGCTCGGGAGAAGGAAGCTTTGAAGCTTGTTTCGGATCTGAAGGCGGGCATTGAGAAGAAAGATATGGAGCGACTCGATCTTCTCAAAGAGTTTGAAAAGCTGTTGAGCTTCAAGCAATTTATCTTAACCGAAGGGGTGGAGCTTATTTCGTTGTATATCCGGAAATGCCCCTTAATGAAAGAAGCTGTGGCCGGGGTGAACAATGCAATGAACGGCATTGGTTATAATGCCGGGGTACGTGCTGGTCATGCTGCGGCCTTGAAGGGCGTGGCTATGAACGCAGTCCCCAAGCTTGTTCCTAATGCTAAGCAGACTTTGCTAGATGCCGTTCAAGCTTATGATGATATCGTCCTTCCACCTATCTCCAAGATGCAGGATCTTGTTGGCGAGCCTCCGGAATCGATAGCCCAAGCTTTTAAAGACTTACTCGTTCTTGAGGATGTTTCTCAGCATCCTCCGAAGTAGCTTTTGGCTTCGGATGTCCAAGTTCCACCCCCGTTCCTCCACATAGGTTCGGGGTTTTCTTAACTTTTTCTTTGTGAAGCTTTTTAACTCTTGTCACATTCGTACCTCTGTTGTTGGTACGACTTAGTATGAAACCCACTTTGTAATAGGTATGAAGCCCTTCTTTAGGGTCGTAGCCATGGTTGGCTTTTTTGTAACTTTTCGCCACGTTCGTCTTATGAACGAGTGTATATAATAACAATGTTTTGTGGGTATGCTTTTACTTTGTATGTTCTATTCTTCTTTTTTTTTTTTTTTTTTTTTTTTATAAGTCGATCATATATCCTACCGAAGCTTTAAAAACTTCGGTTGGTGTTTATAGAGAGGCCATATCATGCGTCCATGATTTTTTATGCCACGGTAATAAGTTATGTCTTAAGTGTTTCGGAATTTTCTATTCTTAACAACTTATAACATTCGAAGTAGAACGTTCATTTTTTTCGCGAAATAATTTGTTATGTAAAGATGCTACGTAGTCTTTGTGGGGCGTCTTCTAGGCTCGGCATTTTTTGGGTCCTCGGGCCTGTTTGACCAAGAAGTCCGGACGAAAGGGCCTTCGACACCCCCATGTCCTAATTCTTATCCCCCTTTTGCCGAAGTACTTTTACCTCGGTTAACGAAGTTTACTTGTTAGTTGTATATGTTAGACAAATATTGAAATTTACTAAGAGCATAAAGTTCGGAACATCATATTTCATTAATGTATTATAGATGCGGAGCATGTCTCATTCCGCAGTACATAATTGAAGAAAATTTGTGGGGCATTCCCATCCCACCTTTACATAGGAATAAAACAAAGTATTTATTATTCTAAGTAATCTTTCTTAGATGTAACACTTTTTGAGATGTACTCCATTCCAAGTCCGGGGAATCTCTTCCCCGTCGAGGGTGGCGAACCTGTAGGCTCCTTTATCTCCTGCGGAAATGATGATGTATGGTCCTTCCCAAGTGGGGCTCATTTTGCCTGGTTTCTCGGAACCGCTTGCCTCGTTGCTCCGCATCACATATTCTCCGACCTTAAACTTTTGCTCTCGAACCCTGGAATTATAGTATTTTTCCAAGGTTCTTTTGTATTTTGCCTCTTTAATGGCCGCGGTTTCTCGTCGTTCTTCTAAGAGGTCAAGATTGTTCCGCAGCTCCTTTTCATTTTCCTGGGGATTAGCCACCCTATAGGTTGGCATGCCTATTTCCACTGGGATCATAGCCTCAGACCCATACGTCAAGCTAAAGGGGGTTTCACCTGTGCTTGTCTTGTTCATCGTGCGGTATGCCCAAAGGACATTCGGCAACTCATCTACCCAACCATTTCTTTTCTTTCCTAGTCGCTTCTTGATACCTTCCACTAGGCTGCGGTTTACGCGTTCGACTTGCCCATTTGCTTGGGGGTGGGCAACCGAGGAAAAGGCTTGCTCTATTCCGAGACCGGAACACCATTTTTTAAACGGATTATGAGCGAATTGCTTGCCATTGTCGCTCACGATAGTCATGGGAAGGCCGAATCTACACACGATGTTCTCCCAGACGAACTTTTTTACTTCTGCCCCCGAGATTTTTGCGAGGGGCTTGGCCTCCACCCATTTGGTAAAATAGTCCACCGCGACGAGAAGGAACTTTGCTTGGCCGGACGAAGTTGGGAAGGGGCCCACTATGTCAATACCCCACTTTTGGAAGGGCCATGCTGCGGTGACCGGAACTAGCTTGTTTTTTGCTCTGAGACTGATTGGTGCGTGTCTCTGGCAGTTCTCACATTTCTGTAGCTCGTGTACTGCATCTTGATGCATTCCTGGCCAGAAATACCCCGCGTTCATGGCCTTTGTAACCACCATTCGTGGTCCAGCATGAATACCACAGATCCCCCAGTGAATTTCTTTTATGACGTACTTCGCCTGTTCTACTTCTAGGCATCGGAGCAAGGGACCTAAGAAGGTCTTTCGGTATAACGTGCCATCAATCACTTGGTATTGCAGAGACTTGATTTTTATCTTTCGAGCTTGTGCTTTGTCTGGAGGTAATGCATCATTCAGGATGTAGTTCATAATGGGAGCCATCCATGACTCTGTATTTGAGCTTACTGCACACACTTCTACTTCGGTCGTGGATGGGGTATTCAGTATCTCAAGCTTCACTTCTTGTGACATATGGTCCGGTGTGTTAGCTGCAAGCTTGCTCAAAGCATCGGCTTGTTTGTTCTTCGATCCTGGCACATGCTTTACTTCACATTTTTCAAATTCGGTGATCAAACTTTTCGCCTGTGTCAAATGAAAACAAAAAGTTAGGAGCTTTGCCTTTTTTGTAGGAGATGAAGTAGTTTTTGAGAGGTTAGGTTCGTACCTTTTGGAGGTATTGAACCATGTTTGCCTCTTTTGCTTCGTATTCCCCACTGATCTGGCGTGCAACTAACAATGAGTCCACATGGGCTATGATCTGTTTGCAAAAACATGGTATTTTAAGCATTAGACTATTTCATTCTTTTTGGAATATCTTTTGAAAAAGGGGTCATCCTCGTTATGTCGAGGTATGTACCTTGCGAGCTCCGATCTTTTTTGCCAGTCGGAGTCCCGCCAAAAAAGCTTCGTACTCTGCTTCATTGTTGGAGCTTCTGAAGTTCAGACGGATTGAGTACACGAGTTCTTGCCCGTTGGGATCTTTCAAGACTACCCCGGCTCCAGAACCTTCGGAGCTAGAAGCCCCATCAGTAAAGATGTTCCACTCCCGTTCATTCATCTCTATTGGTTCGGGTGTCACCTCTGAATTCATAGTTAACTCTGTGAGGAAGTCTGCGACTACTTGTCCCTTGACCGGGCCTCTTCTTTTGTAGGTTATGTCAAATGCTCCGAGCTCGATTGCCCACTTGGCAAGTCTTCCGGAAACTTCCGGTTTTCTCAATATGCCCAAAATTGGTTGGTCCGTTTGTACCTCGATCTCAAAGGCTTGAAAGTATCGACGTAATCTTCGTGAAGCATGAACAAGAGAAAGGGCGAGTTTTTCCATAGCGGGGTATCGCGTCTCATAATCCTTGAGGGCGCGGCTTACATAGAAGATAGGTACTTGGGCTTTTCCCCTGGTGACCATTAGTACGGAACTAATGGATGCTTCTGAAGCGGATAAGTATATGGTGAGCGTTTCCCCCGGCTCTGGTGCCGTTAATGTTGGTAATTCTGCCAAACATTTTTTGAGATCGTCGAAAGCTGCATCTGCTTCATCCGTCCATCTGAACTCCTTCGTGCTTAGATACTTTTTTAGGACTGCCATAAAGGGCAACGTTTTTTCTGCGGCTTTGGACAAGAATCTGTGTAGGGCGACCAGTCGCCCATTCAGTGTTTGTACTTCTTTTAAATCGGACGGGGGCTTCATGTTCATAACAGCCTCTACTTTTTCAGGGTTAGGTCGAATGCCTTCTTTAGACATTAGGAAGCCCAGAAACTTTCCTTCCTCTAATCCGAACGAACACTTCTTTGGGTTGAGCTTCATATTTATCTCCCGGAGCTTATCGAAGGTTTCTTTGATGTCTTTTATCAGAATTTCTTCATTGGAACTTTTGATTACTAGGTCGTCCACATATACTTCTAAGTTTCGACCTATTTGTTTCTTGAAAGCTCGGTCCATGACCCGCTGATATGTGGCTCCGGCATTTTTTAGCCCGAATGGCATTTTCTTGTAACAGTACAACCCCTGATTGGTGACGAAGGTTGTTTTATCTTCATCAGCTTCGGCCATCTGGATCTGGTGATATCCCTTGTAGGCATCCAGAAAACATTTTAATTTGAAGTTGGCCACGGCATCAACTTTTAAATCTATCTCCGGTAGGGGATAGCAATCTTTCGGACAGGCATCATTTAGATCCTTAAAGTCGATGCACATTCTCCACGATCCATCATGCTTCCGAACCATGACCGGATTCGAGACCCAGGTATGGTATTTTACTTCTCTAATGATGTCTGCTTCGAGCAAGATGTTCACATCATGTGATATTGCTTTAATGCGATCTGGAGCCATACTTCGCCTCTTTTGGGCCACTGGTTTTTTGTTCGGATAGATGTTGAGTTTGTGTTCAGCTAAAGCTCTTGGTACTCCGGTCATGTCTGATTGTTGCCAAGCAAATACATCAAGAGATGTAGATAATAACCTCCACAAGGACTTTTTTACCGCGTCTGGTAATTGATTGCCTATGGTTATCTTTTGTTCTGGAAATGCTGGGTTGATGGACCAATCTTCTGTCATCTTGACTTCGGAATCTTTGTTTTCTGGTGGAGAAGAGCCTAAAGCCTGTCGTACTTCGGCTATATATATTTCTGATTCGGTGTGTATTGTTGCTACTCCTGTTTCGGTAGGAAATTTGATAGCTCCGTGAATGGTAGAGGTTACCATGCTGAAAGCTTTCATACCTGGTCTACCCAGTATGATATTATGAACCGAGGGCGCACCTACCACCAGGAAAGTAAGAACAACCGTTCTTTTGTGTTCTTCGGTGCCAAGAGTGACTGGAAGTGTTAATTGCCCCAAGGGGTGTATGACTTCTCCGGAGAAACTGATCAACGGCATTTGGACCGCGACTATCTTGTCTTTGGTTGCTGGAGCTAGCTGTTGGTAGCACTGATAGTACATAATGTCAGAAGCGCTACCGTTGTCTATGTAGATTCGCCGGACCTTGTGTCCTGCTACGACCCCAGAGACAATGATTGGAGCTTCTTTCGCTTCTCTTGGGTCGATTGGTGGGAAAAAAATAACTTCTCCATCCATGGAGCCATATGTTCGTTACTTCGTTTGGTTCCCTGTTCATGGATGGATCGCACCATGTGGATTCCAGCTTGATTGTTAGGATTGGCAATTTGTGGTGCGGCTGGTTTTCCTTCCTTCAATTCTCTGATCAAATGGGACAGTTTCCCTGCTTTACACGCCTTGTCTATTTCTTGCTTTAAGGACCAACAATCATCCGTGTTGTGACCTTTTGCTTGATGGTACTCACAATACTTTTTGGTATTTCGGTCGGAGGTAGGTTTCTGTTTTGGTGGGGTTGGGAAACGGATTTGCTCAGTGCTTAAAATTTCACTTGGTGTTTTGTTTAGGTCGCGGTAACTGGTATTTCGTGCGGAGTGTCCGGAGCTGGACCTTTCACTTCTATCATTTCTTCCATATGGTTGTGATCTGTGCTTCGACCATGAATTGTTTCTTTCTACCGGGGCCGAGGCTCCCTTCTTCCAAGAATTTCCTCTGGAGTTGCTTTTATGGTCACTTTCTGTTGATTGACCACAAGCACTTTTTCCTCTTGCAAAAGCTCGTGCTCGTTCCATTAATGTTTCCATGGTCTTTGGCAAATCTTCGTGTAATTTTTCTACCAATTGGTTGTTTCGGACCCCATGACAGAAACCGGATATCCGCAGCTGATCAACAGCTCCAGGTATTTGCATGCTTTCTTTGTTGAATCTGTCGATGAACCTTTCAAGTGATTCTCCGTCTTTTCTACGGATATTGTGTATTTCGGTAATGTCTTTGGAACATCGTCGTTGTTGGGAGAAGTTTTGTAGAAAAGCACGACGAAGTTCGGTCCAATTTGCTATTTCTCCCGCTGGTAACCCGTCGAACCATACTCTGGCTGCTCCTGTAAGGGTTTGGGCGAACATGTGACACCAGGCGGGCATGGGCCACATTTCAATTTCTGCGGCTCCCCCGAAATCATGGATGTGGTCGTCTGGGTCCGAAGTACCCTCGTACCTTTTGATTGTGGTTGGCATTTTAAGCTTTGCTGGCAACGGGGCGCTAGCAATTCGGGGTGCAAATTTGGAGTACTGCGTCATATACGCTGGTCTATACGGAGCTGTGAGTTCTTCATCGATGGTATCGGAGCTTGTTTGCTGCTTGGCTGGCTTCACTGACACGGAGGTCGTTGGCCCCGTGGATGTGAGTCCAGTTGGCAGTGGTCCAGTGTATCCGTAGGGCATCAGGAGGCCATACGGTGTTTGCAATGGGACGGACGTTACCACAGTAGAGTATGTCTGCAGGCTAACAGGGGTAGACATTACTGCAGTTGTTGTTCCTTCCGAGGGGAACAAATTAACCTGCAGACTGCGGAGCTTTTCGTCTTTATCTTGTTGTTCTTTCAATTTTAACAGGAAATCACGATTTCGTTGCAAAAAGGTTTCATCGAACTCTAGTGGCACAGTTTGCATCCCAGTGGGTGCAGTGACCGTGTCAGTAGGTGTGGCTGATACAAGATCTGATAACACCCTGGAATAACCAGCAACGTGCTGCTCGGAGGCAGTGGTGTCATCGCTTTCTTTGTTGGTGATGTCAATGATGTTTAAATTTTCCATAGCCATTCCAGATCTGAGTGGAGAGAGTAGATCTGCAATAGGATGGCGCCAATGAAGATCCAAAAGCTGGCCGCGCTTCAGAAGAAGAGTAATTGACGACTAGCTTGGTAAGATCTTGGGTGAATTAACCTGCAAAACTGGACAAACCGTTAGGCTCGTCACAAGTGAGGGCTTGGAGGGCCTCTCTGTGACCACCCTCCGGCGTGAGGATAAGTATTTGTTTAGGAGAAGAAAAGTGAGTATAGAGAGAGAGAGAGAGAGAGAGAGAGGTTCGGAGTGTGTCAGAACGTATCTTGCCTGTACTTGTGTGGGGGTATTTATACTAGTCAGAATTTGTTGTACTATCCTTCTCCCAGGTGTACTAACCTTCGTCCTAGTGACCTCCGGTCGTTATTGGTGTACACGTGTCTTATGAGTCGCGTCATGTTACTATGGTGCCGCGTCCTAGGAGGGGTGAGGTTCGGACAGGAGGTTTTATACCTCTTCAGTAATAAAATATCAAACTGACTTAATTTGTTAAAATATATTTTTCAACATATAAAATAAACGACAATTTGTTTAGGACACGTTAATTACAGAACTAATGTTGACTAATTAAACTGATAGAACCGAATAATGCATTTGTACGTAATGCTTCGACATATTATAAGAGAAAGAAAGTAAACGGTTATATAATATAACCTTAACCTACTTACAAAACATTGATTCAAGTGCATCGGTTCTCATACTTATCTACTCCAAAATTAGTTATGTTTCAAACGGCCCTCCATGTAATAATACTCACAAAGAAGTAAAGTAGTAAACAATTACAATTTACAAAATACTTTTAAATGTTTTGATAAGTATATTTAGAGTTTAGAAACACTATCAATAAATTAAGCTAGTGTAGCCGATTGAAGGTCTCGCGTCACAAAGTCGAGTTCTCTATTTGGATTCTCAACAATGTTGCTAGTTCTACGCCAAATTTGGATCCTACAAAATTAATTAAAATCTACAACTTAAAGTACGTAGACAAATAACATAATTAAAAGTGGTTTTTTTTTTTTTTTTTTTGACATTAACTTTCATTAACACCGGCTAGCTCTCAAAACCGAGAACCGCCAAATTATACAAACATATACAAGGGATAAGTGGCCCAATCCTTCCAAACTATATTTTTAAATTTCGACCTATACTTTAACCACAAAAAAGCCTTTGATTTCACCTCCGCCACCACGTCCATAACCTTGGTATCCTTATTATTAAAAATCTTTGCATTCCTAGCATTCCAAATAGCCCAAGCCGTAGTCATAACAATACCTCTCACGATCTTCTTCCTCCATTTACCGGCATGCACATTGTTGTATAACATAAGCAGTTCGTCATAGTCATAAGCAAAAAAAGGCTCCAACTTGCACCATTTGCATATGCTACTCCAAACACCATAAGCAAAACCACATCGAACCATCAAATGCTTGATATCTTCCAAATCCAACGTGCAAAGAGGACAAACCATATCCGGAATATTTATTCTCCTTTTCGTCAATGCCACCCTAGTAGGTAATCTATCACGATCGGCCCTCCATGAAAGAAGATTAACTTTAATTGGTATCCAAGCCTCCCATTTCATGTGATTATTAACTAGCGGCCCACTACTATACGAGATCATAAGCTTCTTAAAACCTGTCACAGTGAACGGACCTTTAGCATTATCATTCCACTCCCATCTATCAACTGAACCTGTTAATTTGAAGCCAGTAAGCAGTTGCATAAGATCTTGTACCTCCGATAATTCTTCCACAGATGTTGGTTGTCTCCTCCAAGAACCTGTAAATAAGAATTCGGCATTACCGTGATTCATCCGAACACTAGCCATACATCCTTTGTTTTTTTTCCAACTTATAAAGACATGGCCATCGATTCTTTAAAGGCACGTCACCTAGCCAAATGTCATACCAAAACCAAATCGAAGCCCCATTACCAACCACACCCCTTATCAATTGATTCAAAGATCTATCCTGGCCCCGAATAGATTCCACAATATTAACAATTGACTTCCAGCATCCCGGAATAGCTCTTTTGATAGGAAGAAAATTCCAAAGGCCCCTCCCACCATGAATCGCCTCTATAGTTCTTCTCCAAACAGATCCATCTTCCACAACGAATCTCCAAGCCCACTTAGCTATAAGAGCCATGTTGACTAGCGATAATCTCGAAACACCCAAGCCCCCTTCTTTCTTAGGAGTTGTAACCACCTCCCAAGACACCCAATGAACCTTTTTCATATCCTCAGAACCGGACCAAAGAAAGTTTCTCATAAGCCTTTCCAGTTGATCCAACACTATCACAGGAGCCTTATAAAGAGACAAGTAATAAATAGGAAGGCTCGATAACACGGACTTGATAAGAGTTAACCTTCCCCCCCATAGACAAAGTCTTCGCCTTCCAAGAAGACAACCTATTTTTAACAGTATCAATCACCGGGTTCCAATGAGAAACCCGATTCATATTAGCCCCAACCCGAATTCCCAAATACTCAAACGGCAACTCGCCCACTCTACATCCAACAAGCTCGGCCATACTAACCACTTCCGAATCTCCTACACCGACCCCATACATATAAGATTTCTAAAGATTAATTTTAAGGCTCGAACACACATAAAAAACCCGAAGCACCCTAGAAACATTTTCTATATTATCTTTAGACCATTCTCCAACAATTAGAGCGTCATCCGCATAAAATAAATGGGATAACACTTTTGATTCACCTCCAAAAATGACCCCCTTTATTTCACCCAACTCAACCGCTTTATCTAACAAACAATGAAGTACTTCCATAACCACTAAAAAGAGGAAAGGAGATAGAGGATCCCCCTGCCGAACCCCCTTTTCACACTAAAATTCAAAGGTGGGAGCCCCATTAACCAAAACAGCTGAACGAGCGGTCTCTAAAATACCCTTCACCCACTTACACCACCTACCCGAAAAACCCATATGCTCCAACGTGGATAATAAGAAACCCCAGTTAATGTTGTCATACGCCTTCAACTATTCAAGAGTAAAAGTGGTTTTGATTTTCATAGTTGAGATAAAACTTTGTTTCATTGTATTTATTGGTAAATATAATTGATTATAATTAATATACACATATACTTATATTCAGTGACAAATACTTATATTCAACTATTCAAGAGTAAAAGGTATACTTATAATAGCTATTGTATTCATTCACTCGTATTACTATTTATTAGTGGGTTAGCCTACGTGATGCGGTGGGTGTCACCAAGTCTTTTTAGGAGAGCGCAATCTAACCTGATTTGTCGTAAATAATGATTATATTTGGTATTACTTTTGGATAGCGCAATACTTATTTCTCAAGTTCTTATAGTATTATCAAATTTATAAAACTTTAACTTTTATAAAGTAGCTAATTTTATATACAAGATTATAACAAAGCATGAACCATTATGAATGGTTTTTTATATGGTTTCTATTTAATGTGTTCAACTTCAAAGTAATTGTAGAATTAAATGTTATGAGCTCTCATAAACATTTATTGACTTTTGATTTCTTATTGATTAAATATGGTGTTAAAAGATAAATTTGCTCCTCAAAAGTATTTATTATATGCATTGTGTGTTGTATTATAAGCAATTAAATATGTATCTTTTAATTTTTAAAAAGTCATTGTCAAATGTTTTATAATATAGTATAGATATAGATAGTATATATATATATAATGTACGTATTCACTTTGTGCACAAAAAATATTTTTACATTGGTTATGAGGATGGCACATTTTAATATTTGTATCAAAGCACATATGACGGCTAAAGTTCTTAATGTTTTATGTGATTTCGTCCGAAACCACGAGTGTGTGTATGTGTGTGACAATTTACCACTAATTAATATGATAATCTAAATTTCTCTTGTCCCAACACAGGAGCATAGAAAGTGTTATTTATATGGGGATGATTCCTTATCATGCAGTCTTAACCAACTAATGATATTTTCTCTATATTTTTAAATCCTTTCAATCTATATTAGTTTTATTTTCTGTTTTGTTGTTGTCAACACATATACATGAGCAGGAATCTTCAATATTAATGTCCCTTTTCTCAAAAAGTTAAACAAGCATGTCACTAAGATCCATATATTTTAATAATAAAAGATTAGGTTGTTCATGAGCCGAAGCTCTGCAAGCTTGGACTCGGCTCACTTATAAACTGAGCTGGCTTAGCTCAGTTCGGATTTGAAATCGAGCTGAGAATCTAAGCTCAAGCCCGGCTTGATTTTTACCGAGCTGGCTTGGCTCGGCTTTATTAAGCTCTGATTTAAAATGAAAACTTAATAATTGTTTTCATATTATTCAATACTTTAAAAGAACACATCTAAAATAAGTTCAATTTAATACATTAGATGTCAAAATCAAGTTTAAAGAAATATAAAATATGTTTCGAATTTCAAAGAAATGAAATATATGTTCATAGTATACTTATTAACACCAAAATATATCATAAATAGTGCCCAATTGCACTCTTAAATAATAACGATTTGTATATTATATTATATTATATTATATTATATTATATTATATTATATTATATTATATTATATTATATTATATTATATTATATTATATTATATTATATTATATTATATTATATTATATTATATTATATTATATTATATTATATTATATTATATTATATTATATTATATTATATTATATTATATTATATTATATTATATTATATTATATTATATTATATTATATTATATTATATTATATGATATGATATGATATGATATGCAGATAAAAATAAAATATATTATAAGTCAAATAATCCGAGCTAATCTAACTCGTTAGGAACAGAGCTGAGCTAGGCTCACTTTTAAACCGAGTCAAGCCGGCTTGGCTCAGTTTCCAGCCGATCCATATCGAGGAGCTATTCCCGAGCAAGCTTCAAGCGAGCTCCGTTCCACGAGCTTTTATACAACCCTATTTCGTATATGAATTCTAACATACATATGTATGTTTGTGAGTGTATGTATACATGGTTAATAAATTAAGTATGTATCTTAATTGCTAAATAGCAAAAATTATAATACTAATTACTTTTATATAAATATTTTTGAATCTTGAATACTCAATATTTACATTTTTTTTAATATTCAAAGTTAATTTATTTGATGAGAAAATTGCAATTTTTGTCCCTGTGGTTTGCCTAAACTAACAGGTTCAGCCCACGCTTAACACCCTGAGTACCTGAGGTTTCTTTTTCTAACACTTTACGTCTCTCCATCTAACGGATGTCACATCTGTCATTACATTACCCCACGTGCACCTCACGTGAGGGTTATTTTGGTCATTTCAACTCGTAAATGAAGGACAATTTGGTCATTTCAACTCGAATTAAAACGTTATAATTTGAAGAAGCAGGGTCTTCTTCTTCCACAATTCTATTTCAAAACCCTAATGTGAAATCCAATGTCTTCCTCCAATTCGAGATCAACAATGTCCAATTCGACCTCAATTTATCATCTACGAAATGAAAGATGGAGTGATGTTCATCCAATTTGCAGATGTGTGGTCTAAAACATACGAAACACAGGGTCGAGCATCATGGTCATCAACTGAAACTGTTGTAATAAATTTGATTTTGTGTTCTTTGTGTTGTACTTTGTTCTTAGTTGGTTAATGTAGGTGTATGCATTCAACATTGTAATAAATTTGATTTTGTGTTCTTTGTGTTGTACTTTGTTCTTATTTGGTTAATGTAGGTGTATGCATTCAACATTGTGTTTAAATTTGATTTGGAATTAAATGAAAATTATGTGGTTACTTAAACATTGCATACATTTTATTCATAGCAACTTGTTACATCTTTCACTTCTATATGTTACATGTTTCACTTCTAGTGACGATCATCATCAGAGCATGAATCAGATCGACACTCATCTTTATACGGGTCATGGTACCAGTCATAATCAGAGTCATTATAATCCCAGACTTTTTTCAAAACTTCAGGATCATAATAGTCGTATGGATTAGCTTTTTCATGTTCCTTTTCTGTCTTTCCTTGTTGATCATGTTCATCATCAGCAGCATGTTGTTGATTATGAATCAGTGGATCTGCAAACTGATTCAACTGCACATGTTCATCATCAGCAGCATGTTTTGGTTGTTCATCAATTATTGGATCATCTTCATCATCAGGAGCATGTTGTGGTTGTGAATCTTGTGGTTGTTGATGTTGATGTTGATCATGAACAACATCTTGTTCCTTTGGATTTTCATCATCAGCAACATGGTCATGTTTAATGTCTTTGGTTTTTAGTCTTTTGTTTTTTGTGTTTTTTTTATCCATCTTACTAAATGGATTGTGTGGCTATTTGTTTTTTTTTTTTGTTCTCTTTTTATAGTAAATATGGCCGTTATACAGGGCAAAATAACCGTTAGAAAGGACATTCAATTTAGGATCATACTGACCCATTTGCTTACTTGACCCATTTGACTTAAATAAGTCAAACCATTCATGAAACAAACCTATTCTTTGGATGACCCATTCTGACTGAGCATACTGGTCAAACTGCACATACCTTATTTGACAAATACTACACAGACTACACACACTGCACAAACCATTAACACTGCACAAACTATTATCAACCTGCATAAATTGACCCATTCAAGCTGTTAATATGACTGTTATACAAACTGCATAATGGTTAACAATACCCTCAATGACCCATTAACAAACTGCATTAACAATACCCTCAATGAACCATTAACAAACTGCAGTGACTAACAAACTGCATTATTTGACCGTGCACAACCATTAAAAAACGGCACAATGACTGAATGAATCAGTCATTCTGACCCTGGAAAACCATTAACCTGCACATTACCCATTAACCTTTAACCTCAATGACCCATTTACAAACTGCATTTGACATTAACATGCACATTAACATGTTCATTAACATTCTGACCCTGCACAACCATTAACCTTTACCCATTTGACATTAACCTGCACATTAACACAAGTTACCTTTATTCTACACCATACCTGATTTCATTATGACTGATTCACTAACCCATTAACATGCACAATAACATTCATTCATTCATTATATTCATTTCATTAGCAAAACATTTATTCTAAGCAATTAATGCGGTAAAATATCGGTTATCGGTCAAGGAATGATATTTGATATATCAGTTATCGCGGTGAGATATCGGTGTGTAATATATATATATATATATATATATATATATATATATATATTAATTACACTAAAACTTATATAATTATTATTACTATTATTATTATTATTATTTGTATTATTATCAATCTATGGTCATTTGGATCTATGGGCATTGGTTGGAGGTTGTGCACTCTGATTGGCAGATAGTGTTTTTTTTGTGTGTGGTACAGTTCACTCTAGCTTTCACTCATAGTTACACATCTAACATCATCCCATTTCTCCATATACATCACACGTGGATAAACCTACACACAACCACTACATCACACCACCCAATTCATATTTAATATAAAAGATTATAAAGTTTTGATTTTAATGATAAATAGAGCAAACCCATATCACATATATTCTCCTCTAGTGTCTAGATCAACCATTCTTCTTTTCTTTTCTTCATCTTCAACCTGCTCACCCCTCCATCGTTAATAACACCACCTATGGACATATCCGTTCCTCATTTAAATCTCTATACATACATTTCTAAAACCTTGCCTCAGTAACACAACTCTTGGGTCACTGAACCACCACTGTTGATCCTACCGATAACACAATATTCAATATAAACATCATCGATCTGTTGGTGGACATGGGTTTTTTGGAGTGAAATGATATTCTTAGTCATTCGACCGATATTATAAATGTGAATCTCGATCGATATATCGGTCATCTCGGCCGATATTATCGGCTCCGATATTATGATCGAGATTTCAGACCGATACAAACCTAAACCACCGATAACCGATATATCACCGATATTAACTGCTTAGCATTCATTACATAATATTCATTCATCTTCATCAAAACATGACTTTCATTAATTTCATTACATCTTCATCTTAACCTAGAACCATTCTACACCAACCAACAAACCTACACATACCCTAGACCTATTTCATAACATAATACATCACAAAAAAACGTCCAAGAAAACACTAGACCTACTTTCAGCATCTTGTTTTCATTTTCGATTTTCTGCAACACTTGATCAGCTTCTAATTTCCTGGCAAACATCCTTCTGGCATTGTCTTCATGGTTTCGTATGGTGGCCAACAGAGCAGGTATCAACACAATAGGGTTTGTACAAGTAGGGGGCCCATCCAGTCAACGAAACCACATCCATTTGTGCAACGATGGTACCTACGTCCTGGATTTTCATTTGTCCATGAAATTCTGAGGTTTGTTGTTGATCCACACGAGCACATCACCATTGTAGGGTTGAACAATTGTAGGGTTGATCGACTGATTTAAGGATTGAAGAATTGATGAAGAACGATTGAAGGTTAGGGTTTTAAATAGGGAGGGAAACGTTAATGACCAGATATTTTCGTTAATGACGAAATATTTTCGTTTTTTTTTTAAATTAATGACCAGATATTTTCTTCATCAATTTTCGTTAATGAGCAGTGGAAGCATGCGTTGTAGAGGGGAGAAGGAATAGGGGCAGACCTAAATTGACCTGGGATGAGCGAATTAGACAGGATCTCATAGAGTTGCACCTCTCTGAGGACATGGTCCAAGAAAGGAGTTCGTGGAGAAGTAGGATTAAAGTAAGTGACTTCTAGGATTTGACACTTAGGTAGCATAACCGGGTATTATGAGGCCTTACCTATAGGTTTTCTAAACCTATTTTGATTCATGTGTCTATTTATCCTGTTTTCTTAAGTAGTGTGAAACTTACATGTGGTTGTAGTCGCGTTTACATGTTTGTATGATGTTCATTGTATTATATTTTTATGCACTATCTTACTAGCTTATTACTGCACTTGGCCCGCTAGCCGATAGCGATATATCCCTGTGATGCTTGTCTCGTTACTCGTATGCCTGCCTGTTTTCTGTTCTCTCTTTCTGAGCCGGGGGTCTCTCTAGAAGCAGCCTCTCTATCCGTTTGGGTAGAGGAAAGGTGTGCCTACATCTCACCCTCCCCTGACCCTACCAATAGTTTATACTATTCGTGGGATATACTGGGTATGATTGATTGATTGATTGATTTAAATTAATCCATCAAGTTGAAATAACCAAATTGCCATTCATTTACGGGTTGAAATGACCAAAATAACCCTCACGTGAGGTGCACGTGGAGTAATGTAATGGCAGATGTGACGTACGTTAGAAGGAGGGACGTAAAGTGTTAGAAAAAGAAACCTCAGGTACTCAGGGTGTTAAGCGTGGGCTGAATCTGTTAGTTTAGGCAAACCACAGGGACGAAAACTGCAATTTTCTCTTATTTGATTCATGATACATTGCATCAACTATATTGATTTTTGTCGTTAGAATGCGTATACGCTCACTATTTGTGCACTTTATTTAGTTGATCTAAACCTTCACATTTGATTTACGTTTTGATAGCACATCCCCATCTTTCACTTTCCAATTTCTTGTTTTTTTTTCATTTGTTTGATTTTTTAATACATTTTAACTGACAATTTTAGAGCATATGATATGAAGATACACACATAGATTATACAAATTGTTACATTTTCTTTTTCTTTTTTGAATCAGCTACATTATTACTAGGAAGAAACCTCTAGCAAGGCGCTAGAAGGAAAAAAATTACATATACAATAAGGATAATTAAGTCACTTGATCCTCGAAATTTTGCATTTTGAATTCCTACAACTATAACAAAGAAACGAAAGATGTAAATATCGTCAAAAAGCATATTCATGTGGCGTTTTTTCATAAAAACTACATTGTCCTTTAACCTCCATAGCGCCCACAAGAAACATAGATAATCGAGTCAATCAATAACTTCATTTGTTTTACCACATCTAGATTATCTAGCCAATCAAATAAACATGGGCTTCTAGACCACGGCAAGGGTAAAACCCAAGTCACCTAGCAATCAAGTTCCAGATACTTGACGCCACCAAACACTCGCCAAATAAAATGATCAGTCAATTGAGAGGTGTTATGACAGCAAGGACTTAAAACACTTTGCACGTCGATACCCTTTTCTTAGGACCCGCCATGCACAAATATTAACCTTTCGGGGATATAATTATTAAACCAAACAATTAGATGAGAACCGGTCAGAAGTAAGAAGTCATCAATAACCAATCAAACATCTTTAATCAAGAATTCTGTCTCCAACAAATATTGGTTTTGGTTTACTTTAACAATATAATCGATCCACATAAAAAATGAATTACTAAAGTAAAATAGTGTCTACGTTATATTGGTATTGGATCATACCTCTCCCTTTAGTTATATCATCATCTTTTCTTGTCATTCATGAGGATTATAATAAACAA
>CM061226.1:79159143-79186643 GCA_030844895.1 Ambrosia x helenae
CCTCAATCACATCCGGTAGCTTTTTTTTTTACCCTTTCTCCCTTGATTCTAACACAAAAGTTACCTTCTTTGATTTTTTTTTTCAATCTTTAACTACAAATAATAGACAACACATAAGAAAACCAAAATTTTAATCTTAATGCACATGTGCTTTAACATTACTTTTTTCATTACCACATAACATATGCACATGTGTGTTAGAAAGAAAGAACTTATTGATAACAAGAATTAAACGTTAATGCACACGTTAATGCACATGTGCATTAACATTAATTTTATCATTACTATATAAATTATGCACATGTGCATCAATAACATATTTGCAACTGGTAAGAAGATATAATTTCACTTGCTTTTATCAGTAATATGAAACACTACAACAAAATTTCATCCCAAGCTAACATCTATAACATGTCACGTTCTCAATTATAGTGGTAAACAATATATTTAAAAATATGGATCGATTATTAGTTACTACTTCTCGGTTCTATAACATTGAAATATGCAAATCTACAAATATATTACAAACTATATTTAAATAAAACTGAATCTATAAAAATACGCCTATAAATACACATATGAATGCACAATTTCCACATCGTTACGGAAAAATTAATGCAAATTTATCAAATGTAGTTAGTATACAGATGAATGCAATGAGTACACATACTTGCACCTTACTTCGTTCGTAATGCCTTTAATTATCTGATCGCATAGCACCAAAAATCCGTAAATTATATCGTGTACAACACTATATACAAGTTATAGTTTTTATAAATACATAAGTATTGTTTTTTTTTTATAATTTTGTCAATATTTAATTTGTGTGGAAATAGGAATCTTCCATTAGCCGAATACAAAGGTTTCACTATCACTTTAAAATTTTCTTTATCTTTCGTCTAAATCACCCAATTATGATCAAAATCATTCATTGAATGATTTAAACCACCCACTTACAATCAAACCAGTCACGAAACATTAAAACCGTTAATTACAGTCAAAATCAATCACAAAATCAGTCAATTATAATCAAAACCATTCAAAACACAGATTAACTTATATTACCTGATGTTTTCCTCGACTTCCAGGACACAGGAGCAGAAGACACTGGAACAAATCCATCAACTACCATCCTCTTCGTCATCTTATCATCATCCATCACTCCTTCAATAATCTACAGCTAAAACTTTACAATCCGATCACAATTCAACTTATTATACCAATTCTTTGTTATAATAAACATTAAAAAAAACGCAGTTTAAGTGTTTAACGGTTTAAGCCACACAGAAAGAGAGAAGACGGTGTGGTAAGGTGGTCGATCGACGATGGTAGCGATTGTAGTGGATGATGGATCGACGGTGGTAGTGGAAGATGGAGGGATATGCAATGAACTAGGGTTTTGAAGAAACAAAACTTCTGCATCTTTTTTAACCCGTATATAACCCATTGGGTTTTTTTAAATCTAACTATATATTTACAATAATGCCCCCTGTTCACATTGGTTCTCTGGTTCTCCCCCTAAAATTGATTCTCGTATGATCCCTACCCTATATATATATGACTTTGAATTTGTGAGTTTATAACATTCCTTAAGGAATAGTATTTAGGATGAGAAATATTTTGCTAAACCCGTATAATTACAAGATGTATGTAGAGAGTATTAATTTGGAACATTTAGGTTAGATTGCCTTAAAAATATTATGTGTTTGTCTATTTAAGATTGACTTTGTAAATGTCATTATGTAACTGAAATTGAAGAGGGGGAGTATGGTATTCGCTTTGTTTAGTTTAATTTCTATATAAAATGTAGACAAATACTTTAAATATGTTGAATCTTAAATCTTTAATTAACTTCTAACTACTCTACTTGATTTTTTTTTTTTTAACTTACAGTTACACAAGAAAATAATAATTGAAAACCCTAAAACTTCAATTTTGCCACTTCTCCGACTATGATATTCTACATTTGAATTTGAAAGCCATGTTATTATTTCAATTATTCAATTTTTTTCGAAAATGTTGTTTTGTGAACTACTTATGAGACCATAATATAATGGGGTTTTTTAAGAAGAAGAAAAAAATATTATTAATGTCCTATTTTGTTTTTTTCTAAATACTAAATTTGCACGCATGTTCATTCATTTATGAAAAGTGTTTTAACTAATTTTAAAAAATATAAACACCTAATCTCAAGGTTAACTTTTAGGGTATCCAAGTCCTAAACATTTGACTAAATTCAGTTCCTATTTGAAATAAATTAATAAGCTTATTATAGACCAACAAAGATTTAGACACAAAAAGTCAAACTGGCATCTAGCTTATTGTCAACATATGGTTGCAACTTTCATCTAAGAACCCAAGTGTTTGTCACAGGTTCCTTGTGTCCCCCTCATGATAATATTTACAATGATAATGGATTTAGGGTTCAATTTTTTTAAACTTTTAAACCAGTTAGAAAAATATCGGACTTGAATTTAAAAAAAAATTAAAAAAAGGATATTATCACATTAGTAATTTAGATGTCAAAATGATGAGATCTGTATTTCACAAAATGGTTTAATGTGATTCCGTTGTAAAATATTAAGTAATTAAATACACATAAAAACCGATTATTCACTGTCATGCCTTCGGGCGGGTGGGTGGTCGGGTTTTCCTGACTTGGTGGACCTGGAGGATCCGGTGCCTCGTAGGTGTCCTGAATTCGTCATAAAAGGATTCCCACAAGAGCGCTCACGTGACGACTTTATTGGCCTTTAAAAAAAATACACATAAAATTAAACTATATATAACCATAATCAAGAATTTAGAAAAGTTATTGATTGGAAAATGATTTGCCTTTAAATCTGTTTAGGGTTTTCAAGCATCATGCATTTGTACTCTTCAATCATTAATGCATCATGCAACTGTGTACTGTATAAACTTGTGAACCTTCGATAGATCCAAACTAATAATGACCAAATAACACATCTTTTTCTTTCTCTCTCTATAAAACACAAAAATTAAATAATGTTATAACACAAATTCAGAAAAATAAAACAAAAAAGAAATATGAAACATTTAGTTTTGTGGCATTGAATATAAATATACCTTGAATTTCAGAAAATTCTAGGTTTCAAACATCTTTCTCTTCTCAAAACACCATGATAAACAAATTGATAACATCGATAACTACAAAGGGATTTGAAAGGAATGAAGCCTGGTCCGATGCCATCACCCTTTAATCAGTATCTGTAAAAGATCGAACAAAAGGGTGAATGCACCGAGCCAGCCAACATTCCTCACAAACCACTAATTGTCTCTTCTTCTTCTTGAATAATCTTTCCTAAACTTCTCACATACCCTAATGTCACACATATATACACGTACATAGATTTAGAAATGGGATGAGGTGTGATGTGGGATGGAAGTATTAAAAACCCTAAAGCCACACATATATAGAGAGAAGACCTTGAGAGTTAGCTAGGGTTTGAATGACACCCTAAAACTTATTATAAAATGATGTTATTTCCAACTTCTATCCTAAAGGGGCGTGATATTCACTCTCTTAAACTTTAGCCATTCATTTCACTTCATTTAAATACATTTTTTTTAACGGCACTTCATTTAAATACATTAATAAATAATATTTTATTTTTTATTTAGAACTTATCATATCATCAACCATTCATTTTCGTATATATCAATTTATATTTTACATAGCACTTATTAAATCATTTGCAATGTATACCAAGTCGATTTTTTTGTGGTTGAATAATAAAAAAAACAAGAAATAATTGCACCGTTAGCTCCTATTGCATTTTAATATTACGACTTTAATACAAATTTATTGAAAACTGCATCACTGGTCCAAGGTTATGCATAAAGTAACATGGTTAGTCCAAAGTTATAACGTAACATGGTTATTTCGCATAACTTGAGATCAATGGTGCACTTTTAAGAAATATGTATCAAAATCGTAATATTAAAATAAATAATATTTATTAAGGTAAAAAAAAAAATAGGATGTTTTTTTACTCTAGGGTAATCCGGTCAAATGGATATGTTGATGTCAGCGGGAGCGGAGGACCGGACCCATTTTATAGCCCGGATAACCAGCAAATGCCCGAATTAATCGCCGACCCATTCAAACCACTGCCCTCCGGTTCGCGTGTAACCCACGCGCTTTGGTTTTAAAAAAGTATTAAAAGTAAGTTTATTTTTTAATAATGATCGGACGGTGAAGAATGGTAGATGAGATCGTGGGGCTGTAAGGAGGCCACGTAGTGATGGGAATAAATGAGTTTGGTGTGGACGACAACAGCCAACTACTTCCAAAGGAGTGGGGTCCACCTACATAGGAAAGACAACGTCGAGCGCTGGGCCCGCGATATGGAAAGAGCAATGATGTCTTAATGATACATATTTATTATTTACACAGTCGGATTTAAATTACTCAATTGACCAATATGCCCTTTGCTCTTTCAAATTCAATACACACATTTTTATTTAAGGGTCTGTCTATTGGCACCCCTCAGCTTCTATTTTAACTCCCCTCCGAAGCGCCTCGCTTAGGTCAAAGCGAGGCGCTTCGGCCACATTAATTACAAATCAGTACGAAGTTGCATGGGAGTTTGAAAAAAAAGGGGCCAAGCGCCTCGCTTTGGTCAAAGCGAGGTGCTTGGCAACAGGGGGGATGAATATGGACATTTTGATGTTGGGAAGGTTTTGGTTTGGATTTTTTTTTTTTTTTTTTTTTTTTTTGTTTTGAAGTGTTTTTTTTGAAGTGTTTTTTTTTTTGTTTTTAACTTTTTTATCTATTTAGGGTCTTTATCTATTGTAATTTTTTTAAATTTAAAAATTTTAAAAACACCGAAATAACCCGTGTTTTTTTTAAATCTTTTTTATTGATTTAGGGTCTTAATGTATTGTAATTTTTTAAAATTTAAAAAACAACGTAATAACCCTAATCAAACTATAATTAATCAAGTAATCCCAACTTTAACCTATTAATAAAGTGTTCGATTGTCACTGTGACTGGATAAATTATTCACGGAGAAGACCTCGTCGAAGAAAGATTGAACGAATTCGCGAATTTTGATACGAATATGGTGGTTGATGGTCAACGTGGCGTCGTTTTGTTTCATAACATGTAATTTTTATTTGGTTTGGGATTGAAAGGGTTGAGTGATCTTTTAACGTTTATAATCGAATGTTTACTGTTTGGATCTCATTGGTTTTACTGGCTTGCAATTTATAATTTGGTTTTAGTTCGTTTATTATTTATGGGTTTAGTATTTATTAGACAATTAAACATTCAAAACACACAACATATATATATAAACAAACGATCAAAATGCATAATAATAATAAGGGTAATAAGTTTGTCCATACACATCATAAAAAAAATACAAGTAAAAAGAGTCTACTGCGGCGGTGGTGGTGGGGCCCCCTGTGCTGGTCCACGGTGTGGTGGTGGGCGTAACTCTACCTGCCAATGCCTCGCCATCGCCTGCATCGCGTCGACCGTCCACTCCTGAACCTCCTGAAGCTCACCGATGCGGCGATCGATGTCCTCTGCCACGAAACGCGCAGCAGGAGTGAGGTCATCATAAATATGACGGGGGTACTGCTGCTGTGGTGGCGGCGGAGGAGGTGGGGGGGGGGGGTCATCGTCGTCAGCCTCGTCGTCCTGACCCGCCATCTCTACCAGGAGAGGCTCTCCCGGATGCACCTCAACGTAGGGCGGTATATCATCGAAAGTAGGAAGGGGGCCGGCGCAAACGCCCTCCTGGTTCCGATAGCTCGAAACCGATGCACACCCTTCGAGACCTCGAAGAGGATCCCCATGCTCCGGGCATTGGCGTCACCGAGCTCTACCGATGGGATCGAGGGCAGCAACTGATGGTCGGTATCTGGCGAGAGCCCCAGATGACGCGCGATGTAAGTGATGAACGCCCCGCCAAAGAGATGTGCGCGAGCCTGGCGCATGTGGCAGCACTTAAAGTAGTCGACCAGGGACGCGGCTAGGTTGCACGGCTGCCGCATAATCAAACAGTACAAAAAGAAAAGGTCAGTCTGGTTGACCTTCTCCCGACTGTTCCCCCGTGCTGCGATAGAGGTGGCGATCGCATGCTGAAAGTAATAGTACAGGGGGTCTGTAACAACCGGCAAAATTAAGGTAATTCCGTACTAATTAATTAAACGCAATTAACGTAATTAAACGTAATTATGTGCTGATTATTTAATTGAGGCCTTAGAAAGATAGAAGTTCCCAAATAGTGCATAGGAATGCATAAGTTTAATAGCAAAGCATGATAGGATCATGCGCAAGCAAAACTATCCGGTATGGACACTGGCGATTACCCGGTAAAAATTAAATAAGCGAAACGAGCTCCGGACACCCGGAATATAAAATAAATAATATTTTCACAAAATATAATGAGTTTTGGAAACCCAAAGCCATACGTAAAAGCTTATTGTACAAATCTCCCGGTAACGAATAAAGTGCGCGTACCGCACCCGATACGCGCGTAGCACGAAATTTCACCCGGCAAAAGCCGAAATAAATTATCAGTAATTTAACTGGGCAAAATTTAATGAATATTAACGGTATTTTAATATTTGGGTGACACACGGTTAAAAACCCAAGAATACCCGGGCGGTACCCGAAAGGAATTAACTTAAACATAATATGGAGTATTATTTAGCAAAGTGGACCCCACCAACCACCCTATAGGGGCCGGCCAAGGGCCCACTCAAGTGAAGATTACTTGAGTTTTCTTGTAAAAATCCATAATATTATTGCAAATGATTAGATTGCATGCAAAAGTATTGGGTAGAAGATTAACCAACTCACCACCTCTCTCTCTCTCTCTAAACTCGGCCCAAGCACCCTCCCACATAATCCCCAAGATTTTTTTAGTATCTCTCACAAATCTTCCATAATCTCACTCAAAGATCATCATCCAATCCAAGCTAGATATTGGTAATCTTTGGAGATTGGATAGAAGATTATAAAGATACACACAAGATCACACTTAAGCAAAAACACAAAAACTCTTTCTTTTTCTTCTTCTTGGCCGTGGGTTTTCACCCCTACATCAACACTTTTTCTTCAATTTTTACACTAACAAATCATCTCTAAATCATCATCCATCAAACCCCTTGTGTGTTCAAGAGCTTGGAGCTTAACCCACTTGGAAGAACACATTAAACCTCACCCAAATCCAAGATCTTTGTCTTCCCTAGCCTTGAGCTAGCAGTAAGTATTACATTGTTTTATTTCTTAAATGTTCTTGTTTTGTGCTATGGAAAGCAAGTTGTACATTAATGGGTAATAAAATGGATTATATTAAGTTTTGTTGGAATAAAAATGGATGAACAATAATATGGGTAAATCTTGGATTTAATATTATTAATATGATATTTAAAGAGAATGTAGAAATATGAACATACTCTTGAGAGAGATGATGATTGGAACATGATTTTTGAGAAAGACTTGGATATGATCAAGAATGATCTTAATCATCATAGAATGATATATTAATGACAAAAGTGAATTAAAATGGGTTAAATAAACATAGATGAAAAGTTTCCATATTCAAAGTCCACTCACTTGAATAAGTGAAAAATTGATGTTATGGATTAAAGTATGGAACAAACATGTAAATAGCATCTAGGATGGATTATAAGATCATTAAAAGTAAAATGAAGTAAAAGCAATTAAGCATCAAGAAAATGGATCTTCAAAGTCCACTAATTTAGGTGAAAAATGCTAACTTTGGAAGTTAGAGTAGAAAAATGCAACAATTGAAAGATAAGGGATTAATGTTGTAACTTTGAAAGTTAGAGGACTAAAATGAATATTTTGGAAACTATTAGTCCAAAAACACAATAATGGAAGGTTTGGTGTCAAAAGTATAAGTAATAATTTTCCAAGGTTGATTTGGTAAATACTAGTAACATACTTGGGCATTTTGTATAAAAAAGTGTATTTTTCTAAAAATGGAAGTTTTATAAAAATAAAAGGAGTAACACAAGGATGTTATAAAATAAGATTTTATAAAGTATTAGTAAAGACTTGGGAAGACTTGTACAAAAATGGATACTTTTATATAAATGGGAATATAAAAGTATCGGAAACATTTTTAGGTTACAAGTTGGACAAGTTGGGCTAAAACGTACAAAGTATATTTTCCAAGAAATAAACGTTCGGAATCGGAAGTAGGAATAATACTTCCATAAGAACGCGCAATGGAAACAAATATGAAAAACGCTAACTAACGAACTTAGTTACATGAGCTAACGTAAACGGACATATGAGAAAAATGCCATTACGACAAGATAAAGATATACATATATATTTTAAGGAAATAAAAATATATATATAACAAGGGTGAAACGTGCGAAACACTTTCCTAAGTGTAGAAAGAATATTCGTGGGAAAGGGAAAACACAACGTAACGAATTAAAAACGCTAAACGACACATGAGCTTAACAAGTAGTACCCACGCGATGGTATATGTACATATGCTCGATTTCGACGAAATTCTAGTATATCCATTTGAATGGGAAAATAGATATGCGAGAAGGAAAACCGAGACGAGTAGGTGAAAAATACCTAGGAACGTGTGAATGACCGACAAGATCCTAGTACATTTATTTAAATGGGAAAATAAATGTACGGCATGGTGAGTCTAGTCGGGCGTTAAGAATATATTACCAAACGACAAGAACTTAGCATATTTATTTAAATGGGAAAATAAATATGTGGCAAAGTGAGTCGGGTCGGATAATAAGAAATCACATTATATCGAGCGAAACAATCCTAAGTATAATTATTTAAATGGGAAAATAATTATACGTCGGGTAGAGTCGCGTCGAGTATAATATTGTACAAGTCACAAAGAATATTAATAAGAATAATACATGACTTGTAAGGAAAGGGTAATCCATCGCCATTGAACCTAGGATGCGAAACTATTAAACGGGAATTGGGATAAAGACGTGGTCGGGAAGTTGGGTGTACAACTTGCCAAGGCACATACACCATAGGTGTGGTGACTTATACACCTAGAACATTTGTAGGTGCGGGATCACAAACTTTACTATTTTCTTCTTTGAGCCGAGCACAGTTACAGGTGAGTCTCACGGCCCCATTTCTAAACTATTTAACGTTTTTACGGGGGAAAGATATGTTGGGATTGTATGACGGGTTGGATACTTGAGTAAAGATCGCCACTCGGGGTTGAGACCTCCCCACTATAATCATTAATTCAGGAAAGAGAAACCAAAGGAATATTTGGATAGTACTATTGGTGCCTGACAAGGCCCACCCCTAATCGATAGCGTCGATTATGCATCGGCGTATGCCTGGGGTGCACGTATTCTGAAATCAAGTCGTAGGAATACCGAGTAACGACTTGGGGCGGGGGCATTATTAATTGTCTTGGTTTGGTTATAGGCTCAAGTAAATTGTAGGACTTTGCAACTCCTATAAATGTCATAACAAGGATATTCCCACTTAATAAAGTTTTATTAAATCAAAACCTGTGAACTCACCAATATTTATATATTGACGATTTTCAAACATATCTTTCAGGTAATTGAATGATGAAGGTTAGCATGGCAAGCAGGGTCGGGGGTATCTCCAAGTTGGGCGTTGGAATGTCGTAAAGGGGTCTCATCTCTTTATTCCATGGACTTAGGGATAGAGGGAGGAGCCTCCTTATTAATTTCAAAAACAATTTATGATTATGTACGAATAATTTGACATGATTATCGGCGTTGAATAAATGCCCGTTTGTTTAATTACTATTGTGGTTTGCATTAATCTTGGCTTAATACTTTTGAACCGTCGCGCCACGTGTTTCCGCCATAGGCGTGGTGTGACAGAAAGTGGTATCAGAGCCAAGGTTATAGCGAATTAGCATTTTTAAAATCTAAACTATAACCGGATTTGGTTCAAAAACTTTCAAAATAAATGCGAAACGCAATAAACTAAATTTTTCCAACGACCATTTGGGTATGTGGAGATTCCGACCAAGCTAGCCATGGTAAGAATACGTATTATTTTTGTGTTAGAAGGTTAGGAAGAGTACCGTAGATATGTGCCTTAACTACCTAACGAATAATACTTAAATATTAGTACGGTTCTTTTGCCAGGATGTCAGACGCAGGGAGCGTAGCACCAAGCTACGACAGTAGCATTCAGATCATCCCAGCACCGCCAGCAGAGCCGATCGAGGTTGTGATACTCGATCCTGAGGATGATGAGATGGAGGTTGATGCCGCCATGGAGGGCGCAGACGGAGATAACTCCGACGAGACAGACCCGAGCGAGGACCCAGTGTGGGCCCCCGCTGGAGGCGACGTGGCCGTCGTGGCCGACCTACCGATGGCCGAGGCTGACTTGCCTCTAGTGCCATTCCAGGCAGCGCCACTGCCAGCACTTCCCATCCGAGCCGTCAGGGACTTCCCTGTAGGCTGTGCAGGTCCTTCGAGGCCTATCCCTACACAGTCGGAGACTGTTGAGTCTCCATACGACCGACGCGCACATGTCGATCGTGAGCCCTTACCCACCCCACTCATCCCCGTTCCCTCAGGCATGAGGCTCGTGCCTGTCTGCCGAGGACACAACGGGTGGATTTCGGACGACTCCGATGATGAGTCGACCGCATCAGTAGAGCACATTGTTGTGCCGATCCCACCAGCAGACCAGGAGGAGCACGTCGCTCCGATGATAGGGCATGCCACCACTACCCCAGCCGCCCTACCCGCCATGCCCGAGCCCGTACCACAGGATGGGCCAGCTTCTACTGGGCACATCCTTGAGGGCAGCTCAGCCCGTAGTTCTGAGCTGCACCGAGCAAGTTTGGCAGCTCACGCCACTGCTAGCCCTCCCACCCCTACCACTGTGATATCCGCTCCAGAGTGGGTCGCTGTCACCCAGCCTCTCATGGTCCCACTCGCCGAGCTTATAGTCCCCTCACCCGTATCCATGACACTACCCATCACCACTTTTCCCACACTACCACCCCTACCCGAGATGCTCCCTACACCACCACCTGCATCATTCACTATGGATGCAGGAACCCCATTTCTGATACCCCCATTTGCACCGTATGCTCTAGGTGCGCGAGACCCATACCAGGTACCACCCTACTACCTCACCGGATTACCGGGCTTTGCCCCACCCTTCACACCCCTACCCATACCTGATATCGTCGGCCCGTCCCAGCCGACGTATACTGACATCCCCGGGCCGTCGCAGCCCCACGGGATGGCCCCACTGTCAGGACCAGCATGGTCCACAGTGATCTCACTGGAAAGAGATTTCCAAACTCTCACCGACACGGTGCAGCGCACCGTGAGTCAGATGGAGCAGCAGGCCCAGCTCATGTGGGCCAGGATCATCGATGCCAGGGATGCACTGGCACATTATGCTGAGGAGTTGCTGAGCATGGACGCTCATTGTGGGATTACGGGCGACGCACACTTTGCGCATCGCCAATTCTTGTACGATCGCATTATGGCGATTAGTATGACCATTAGCACGTGCGCACCCCAGTATCAGTACCCGCCGCCGCCACCACCACAATAGCGATACATCAGAGACGCTTGGGAGATCACTTACGGACATAGTAGTAGTAGTAGTAGTAGTAGTAGTAGTAGTATGATAGCACAGTATGGGTTACAGCACCCATCTGCATTTTTGCCTAGCCGAGCGGGATTGTGCCGGTATATGACATTATATTTCTAGTATATTTCAAAGGAGCAATGTATGAGGAATGTTTCCTCGGTTTTTGTTATTATGAACAAATCATTGTACTCATGGTATTGAAATTAATGAAAATTTTGTTATGGTAAAATATGTGTTATGATTCTCTACGATTATTATTACCTGTTCTGTTTATATTGTGATTGTGTGATGTTGTTATGATGATTATTGTGTTTGTGTGTTGTGTTGTTATTTATACTTTATGTGTGACGATATTGTATGAATGATCGCCAAATTAACCTTTGGTAATGATTATTGAAGAAAAATGGCACCAGCCACCCGAAGCAACAGTGGAAATGAAAGACTACCCACGACACCCGAGGAGCTTGAAACCTAGTTTCGGGACGCATCGCCCAAGCTCTCGCGGAACACAATGCCACGCGCACCGAAAGGTCGCGGGATCGAACCGGGAGCGACAGACGCGAAACCTCCCCTACCGGTAAGAAGACTTCGGGTATATACAACAGGAGTTTTCGTAAAACTCCTACCTCATATAACATGTTACTTTATTATTGCAGAAACGGCCTCGCGAGAGCGTGGCTGCACGTTTAAAGCTTTCCTGGACTGCAAACCGCTCAACTTCAGCGGCACTGAAGGTTCTGTCGGACTAGTCAAGTGGTTCGAAAAGACCGAAGCGGTGATTCGTATTAGCAGCTGTACCCCGCGACAGGCTGTCATGTACGCCACTAACCTGTTTCTGGACCAAGCTCTAACCTGGTGGAACAACCAAGTGCAAACACTGGGAGATGATGCTGCTTACTCCTTGTCATGGTTGGAGTTGAAGGAACTAATGATCGCCGAGTACTGCCCGGCAAGTGAAGTGCAGAAGCTAGAGACTGAGTTCTGGAACCTCACCATGGTTGGATCGGACGTAGCTGGGTACACGTCCAGGTTTCATGATCTCTCCCGGTTAGTGCCTCGCTTGGTTACCCCGGAAAGCAAGAAGGTGGAAAGATACCTATTCGGACTGGCACCACAGATACGCGGCATGGTCACTGCTTCCAAACCTACAACCATGCGCGAAGCTATCGACCTTGCCTTAAGCCTCACTGAAGACGCCATTCGAATGGGCACTCTGATCCGGAAAGTATCAGGGTTGAAGCTTACTGAGTCCAGCAGTGTTGAGGGTAAGAATCTGGGTACGAGTTCAGCCGTTGGGTCAAGCGAACAAGGAAATAAGCCAAGGTTTGGGAAGCGTAAGCGGGATGAGAGGAAAAAGGATGGATCATCAGGAGGTTCAGGGAAGAAAGGGAGAGGGTATGTGGCCACTGGACGTGGAAATAATGGAAAGCAAGGTTACCAGGGCAAGAACGAAGTGATCTGCGGTAAGTGCCGTCGTTCGGGGCACAAGACAGAAGACTGCAGGTCGGGAGCGCCAAAGAACGGAGGAGCGAGGCCCTGTTTCTCATGTGGATCGCTCGATCATTGGAAGAGGGATTGCCCCAAACTCAACAACCAAGCCCGTGGGCGGGCATTCGTGATTGGTGCCGGTGATGCACGACAAGACCCCAATGTGGTCACTGGTACGTTCCCTCTAAATGGTCATTATGCTTCAGTATTGTTTGATACTGGCGCCGATTTTAGCTTCGTATCTGTCGAATTTAAAAGATTACTTGGTCTAAAAACTAGTAAGCTAGACACACCATACTCTATCGAACTGGCTAACGGTAAGACTATAGAAACTCGAGAGGTAGCGAAGGATTGTAAGTTGGATCTCTGTGGTCACGAGTTTGGCATTGATCTATTGCCAGTCGTACTGGGTAGCTTTGACATAGTTGTTGGCATGGATTGGCTATCCGCACACCGCGCCATCGTCGTGTGCAATGACAAAGTAATTCAAGTTCCCCTCGCAAGCGGTGAAACCCTATCGATCCAAGGGGAAAGGCGTGGGACGCCGTTGAGAATTATTACCAGCATGAAAGCCAGGAAGTGTCTAAGGAAAGGTCTCGTCGCATTCTTGGCACACGTAGTAGATAAGAAGGCCGACGAGCGAAAGTTAGAAGACATTCCAATAGCCAGAGACTTTCCAGATGTGTTCCCAGAAGATTTGCCGGGACTGCCACCACCCCGACAAGTCGAGTTCCGCATCGACCTTGTTCCAGGAGCAGCACGATCGCCATATCGCCTAGCTCCTTCTGAGATGCAGGAACTGTCTGGTCAACTGCAGGAGTTGTTGGACAAAGGATTCATAAGACCAAGCTTCTCACCATGGGGAGCTCCCGTCTTATTTGTGAAGAAGAAGGATGGCACTTTTCGAATGTGGATTGACTATCGAGAACTGAACAAGCTAACTATTAAAAATCGCTATCCTCTTCCCAGGATCGACGATTTGTTTGATCAACTTCAAGGATCCAGTTTCTACTCCAAGATTGATCTAAGGTCCGGCTATCATCAGTTGCGTATCCAAGAAGAAGACGTGCCAAAAACAGCCTTCAGGACTCGTTATGGGCACTATGAATTCCTGGTTATGCCATTCGGGTTAACCAACGCACCAGCCGTTTTCATGGATTTGATGAATCGCGTGTGTAAGCCATACCTGGACAAATTTGTCATTGTCTTCATTGATGATATCTTGATCTACTCACGCACTAAGGAAGAACACGAGGATCATCTTCGGTTAATCCTCGAGGTACTACGCAAAGAGAAACTCTATGCTAAGTTCTCGAAATGTGACTTTTGGATTCGAGAGGTTCACTTCTTAGGCCACGTAGTGAATGAAAGGGGTATACATGTCGATCCCGCCAAGATCGAAGCAATCAAGAATTGGGACGCCCCTAGAACTCCTACTGAAGTACGACAATTTCTTGGCCTTGCGGGTTACTACAGAAGGTTCATCGAGAACTTTTCTAAGATAGCACAGTCTTTGACCATGCTAACCCAAAAGGATAAGAAGTTCGAATGGACGGAAAGGCAAGAAGCAGCATTTCAATTGCTGAAGGATAAGTTATGTGGCACCCCGATACTATCACTCCCCGATGGTACGGAAGACTTCGTGGTTTACTGTGACGCCTCTCACCAAGGATTGGGTTGTGTATTGATGCAGCGAGAGAAGGTCATAGCATATGCTTCAAGACAACTAAAGCTTCACGAGAAGAATTACACCACACATGATCTGGAATTAGGAGCCGTGGTATTCGCGCTCAAGATATGGAGACATTATCTATACGGAACCAAGTGTACAATCTTCACCGATCATAAAAGTTTGCAGCACATCTTTGACCAAAAGGAATTAAACATGCGACAACGGCGATGGGTCGAATTATTGAACGATTACGATTGTGAGATAAAGTACCATCCCGGGAAGGCAAACGTTGTAGCCGACGCCTGGAGTCGCAAGGAACGGGTTAAGCCATTGCGTGTCCGAGCTTTGGGACTAACCATCCACACGAACCTGACTGACCGAATTCGTGAAGCTCAAACTAACGCTCTTAAACCCGAGAATGTCAAAGGTGAAAGATTGCGGAAGATGGTTGATTCACTGGAGTCAAAAGCGGATCAAGCCCTGTATTTCATGAATAGAATTTGGGTACCAGTGTACGGTGGATTGCGTGAACTGGTATTAGCCGAAGCCCACAGTTCGCGATATTCGGTTCACCCTGGAGCAGACAAGATGTTCCATGATTTGAAGGAATTTTACTGGTGGCCGAATTTCAAGAGAGATATAGCGGCGTATGTTGCGCGATGTTTGACTTGCGCGAAGGTCAAGGCCGAGCATCAGAGACCATCCGGCTTGCTCCAGCAACCGGAAATACCAGAATGGAAATGGGAAAGGATTACTATGGATTTCATTACCAAGTTACCCAGGACAACAAGCGGCCATGACATGATCTGGGTAATCGTTGATCGATTGACAAAATCTGCACACTTCCTCCCCATTCGCGAAACGGATAAGTTGGAGAAACTGACCCGTTTGTATATTAAGGAAGTTGTGTCGAAGCACGGTGTACCTATTTCCATCATCTCCGATCGAGATAGTCGTTTCACCTCAAGATTTTGGGAAAGTTTGAATGAAGCCCTCGGTACTCGCCTTGATATGAGTACCGCATATCATCCACAAACCGATGGTCAGAGTGAACGGACCATCCAGACCTTGGAAGATATGCTACGGGCATGCGCAATCGATTTCAGCGGAAATTGGGATACACACTTGCCACTGGTAGAGTTTTCGTACAACAACAGTTACCACACGAGCATTCAAGCTGCACCTTTTGAAGCTCTATATGGACGCAAGTGTAGATCGCCTCTATGTTGGGCCGAAGTTGGTGAAAAGCAACTTACCGGGCCCGAAATTGTTCAAGAAACGACGGATAAGGTCTTTCTGATAAGAGAACGTCTCAAAGCGGCACGTGACCGGCAGAAAAGCTACGCTGATATGAGGCGAAAGCCTTTGGAATTTCAAGTCGGAGACAGGGTCCTACTAAAGGTGTCACCTTGGAAAGGTGTCGCGCGCTTTGGAAAGCGCGGAAAACTAAACCCACGATATGTTGGACCGTTCGAAATCCTGTCCAGAGTAGGCCCCGTAGCGTACAAGCTCAAGTTACCACAAGAACTTAACGGTGTACATGACACGTTCCACGTGTCGAACTTGAAAAAGTGCTTATCCGACGAAACTCTCATCATCCCCGCAGACGAAATCCACATTGACGACAAGTTACACTTCGTCGAAGAGCCAATCGAAGTAACCGATTGGAAGGTCCAAAAGTTAAGACGCAGTAAGATCAGATTGGTCAAAGTGCGTTGGAATGCCAAGCGTGGACCGGAGTTCACGTGGGAAAGGCTGGACCGGATGAAGCAAAAATATCCCGCCCTTTTCGAGAAGACCCCTATACCGGAGAGCTCGAAGTGAATTCCGGGACGGAATTCTCTTAACGGGGGGAGAATGTAACAACCGGCAAAATTAAGGTAATTCCGTACTAATTAATTAAACGCAATTAACGTAATTAAACGTAATTATGTGCTGATTATTTAATTGAGGCCTTAGAAAGATAGAAGTTCCCAAATAATGCATAGGAATGCATAAGTTTAATAGCAAAGCATGATAGGATCATGCGCAAGCAAAACTATCCGGTATGGACACTGGCGATTACCCGGTAAAAATTAAATAAGCGAAACGAACTCCGGACACCCGGAATATAAAATAAATAATATTTTCACAAAATATAATGAGTTTTGGAAACCCAAAGCCATACGTGAAAGCTTATTGTACAAATCTCCCGGTAACGAATAAAGTGCGCGTACCGCACCCGATACGCGCGTAGCACGAAATTTCACCCGGCAAAAGCCGAAATAAATTATCAGTAATTTAACTGGGCAAAATTTAATGAATATTAACGGTATTTTAATATTTGGGTGACACACGGTTAAAAACCCAAGAATACCCGGGCGGTACCCGAAAGGAATTAACTTAAACATAATATGGAGTATTATTTAGCAAAGTGGACCCCACCAACCACCCTATAGGGGCCGGCCAAGGGCCCACTCAAGTGAAGATTACTTGAGTTTTCTTGTAAAAATCCATAATATTATTGCAAATGATTAGATTGCATGCAAAAGTATTGGGTAGAAGATTAACCAACTCACCACCTCTCTCTCTCTCTCTAAACTCGGCCCAAGCACCCTCCCACATAATCCCCAAGATTTTTTTTAGTATCTCTCACAAATCTTCCATAATCTCACTCAAAGATCATCATCCAATCCAAGCTAGATATTGGTAATCTTTGGAGATTGGAAGAAGATTATAAAGATACACACAAGATCACACTTAAGCAAAAACACAAAAACTCTTTCTTTTTCTTCTTCTTGGCCGTGGGTTTTCACCCCTACATCAACACTTTTTCTTCAATTTTTACACTAACAAATCATCTCTAAATCATCATCCATCAAACCCCTTGTGTGTTCAAGAGCTTGGAGCTTAACCCACTTGGAAGAACACATTAAACCTCACCCAAATCCAAGATCTTTGTCTTCCCTAGCCTTGAGCTAGTAGTAAGTATTACATTGTTTTATTTCTTAAATGTTCATGTTTTGTGCTATGGAAAGCAAGTTGTACATTAATGGGTAATAAAATGGATTATATTAAGTTTTGTTAGAATAAAAATGGATGAACAATAATATGGGTAAATCTTGGATTTAATATTATTAATATGATATTTAAAGAGAATGTAGAAATATGAACATACTCTTGAGAGAGATGATGATTGGAACATGATTTTTGAGAAAGACTTGGATATGATCAAGAATGATCTTAATCATCATAGAATGATATATTAATGACAAAAGTGAATTAAAATGGGTTAAATAAACATAGATGAAAAGTTTCCATATTCAAAGTCCACTCACTTGAATAAGTGAAAAATTGATGTTTTGGATTAAAGTATGGAACAAACATGTAAATAGCATCTAGGATGGATTATAAGATCATTAAAAGTAAAATGAAGTAAAAACAATTAAGCATCAAGAAAATGGATCTTCAAAGTCCACTAATTTAGGTGAAAAATGCTAACTTTGGAAGTTAGAGTAGAAAAATGCAACAATTGAAAGATAAGGGATTAATGTTGTAACTTTGAAAGTTAGAGGACTAAAATGAATATTTTGGAAACTATTAGTCCAAAAACACAATAATGGAAAGTTTGGTGTCAAAAGTATAAGTAATAATTTTCCAAGTTGATTTGGTAAATACTAGTAACATACTTGGGCATTTTGTATAAAAAAGTGTATTTTTATAAAAATGGAAGTTTTATAAAAATAAAAGGAGTAACACAAGGATTTTATAAAATAAGATTTTATAAAGTATTAGTAAAGACTTGGGAAGACTTGTACAAAAATGGATACTTTTATATAAATGGGAATATAAAAGTATCGGAAACATTTTTGGGTTACAAGTTGGACAAGTTGGGCTAAAACGTACAAAGTATATTTTTTCAAGAAATAAACGTTCGGAATCGGAAGTAGGAATAATACTTCCATAAGAACGCGCAATGGAAACAAATATGAAAAACGCTAACTAACGAACTTAGTTACATGAGCTAACGTAAACGGACATATGAGAAAAATGCCATTACGACAAGATAAAAATATACATATATATTTTAAGGAAATAAAATATATATATAACAAGGGTGAAACGTGCGAAACACTTTCCTAAGTGTAGAAAGAATATTCGTGGGAAAGGAAAACACAACGTAACGAATTAAAAACGCTAAACGACACATGAACTTAACAAGTAGTACCCACGCGATGGTATATGTACATATGCTCGTTTTCGACGAAATTCTAGTATATCCATTTGAATGGGAAAATAGATATGCGAGAAGGAAAACCGAGACGAGTAGGTGAAAAATACCTAGGAACGTGTGAATGACCGACAAGATCCTAGTACATTTATTTAAATGGGAAAATAAATGTACGGCATGGTGAGTCTAGTCGGGCGTTAAGAATATATTACCAAACGACAAGAACTTAGCATATTTATTTAAATGGGAAAATAAATATGTGGCAAAGTGAGTCGGGTCGGATAATAAGAAATCACATTATATCGAGCGAAACGATCCTAAGTATAATTATTTAAATGGGAAAATAATTATACGTTGGGTAGAGTCGCGTCGAGTATAATATTGTACAAGTCACAAAGAATATTAATAAGAATAATACATGACTTGTAAGGAAAGGGTAATCCATCGCCATTGAACCTAGGATACGAAACTATTAAACGGGAATTGGGATAAAGACGTGGTCGGGAAGTTGGGTGTACAACTTGCCAAGGCACATACACCATAGGTGTAGTGACTTATACGCCTAGAACATTTGTAGGTGCGGGATCACAAACTTTACTATTTTCTTCTTTGAGCCGAGCACAGTTACAGGTGAGTCTCACGGCCCCATTTCTAAACTATTTAACGTTTTTACGGGGGAAAGATATGTTGGGATTGTATGACGGGTTGGATACTTGAGTAAAGATCGCCACTCGGGTTGAGACCTCCCCACTATAATCATTAATTCAGGAAAGAGAAACCAAAGGAATATTTGGATAGTACTATTGGTGCCTGACAAGGCCCACCCCTAATCGATAGCGTCGATTATGCATCGGCGTATGCCTGGGGTGCACGCATTCTGAAATCAAGTCATAGGAATACCGAGTAACGACTTGGGGCGGGGGCATTATTAATTGTCTTGGTTTGGTTATAGGCTCAAGTAAATTGTAGGACTTTGCAACTCCTATAAATGTCATAACAAGGATATTCCCACTTAATAAAGTTTTATTAAATCAAAACCTGTGAACTCACCAATATTTATATATTGACGATTTTCAAACATATCTTTCAGGTAATTGAATGATGAAGGTTAGCATGGCAAGCAGGGTCGGGGGTATCTCCAAGTTGGGCGTTGGAATGTCGTAAAGGGGTCTCATCTCTTTATTCCATGGACTTAGGGATAGAGGGAGGAGCCTCCTTATTAATTTCAAAAACAATTTATGATTATGTACGAATAATTTGACATGATTATCGGCGTTGAATAAATGCCCGTTTGTTTAATTACTATTGTGGTTTGCATTAATCTTGGCTTAATACTTTTGAACCGTCGCGCCACGTGTTTCCGCCATAGGCGTGGTGTGACAGGGTCCCTAATCGACGTCGCCTTCGCAGTATTCTTACCAAAGTGCGACTTGGCGATGAACCTCCAAAACCTGACCAGGGTCTGTAACACCCCAACCGATGGCGGAAACATCGGGATGTCACGTATTAATGATTGTTCAGTAGCTCATGGTAAATAATAATTCTCATTATATGATTTAGATAAATTACATACAATTGTTCTACAAAAATTCATACATCAAATTGAATAAAACTATGCACACATCTTCAAGCATTAATTAAAATCCTCAAGCAAGTAGAACCTGAAACATGTTAAGTTGAAAATATTTTGGGTCAACAAAAGTTGGTGAGAATTACATAGGTTTTGATAATCGAATAAAATTGTTGTGCAATTCATGTGTCATGGCAATCTAGTCCATATGTGAAAACATACTAGAAGTAAATCGAGTGCATAATCAACCATTGTGACTGTTGTATTGTGGTACATCCCATACGCTCATGGTTCACTCGTTTATATTGCAGTAACAAACACCCACGCAACCTTTGTAGGAGGCACGTATCCGGGTGGGATTGTCAGTCCAATAGATCTATCAATGTATACCGTTTGGCTGATGAATGTTTATGCTAGAATTGTGCTTACCCTAGTCATGTTCAAGACATAATGCAACATAGAAATACACATAGACACATTGATGATTGAATTGCATAAATAATGTTGTAACATGTTTCACCCCAAAAATGGTGATAAATAGAAAATGGGCTATGTAAAACTCACCTTAGCAAAATGTTATGTCTCGTAAAAAAAATAGAATAATGTGTTGTGAATGTATGCGAGGCGAATCCCAAAGACTCAACAACGTAGCTAGTCCAAATTGAAGAAAACGAAAAAGAAAGAATATCAAGCTTCCAATTCGCCAATTACAAGAGCTTATAATCAAAGCTTCAATTGTAGAAGTAATAGACTATAGAAGAAAGGTATGAGGGAAAGTTTAAGCGGATTGAAACAATCGATTTAGAGGTGCAAAGTATAATGGGTCATAGGTGGGTTTTTATACTAGTTTTGGAGTCAATTAGCCATTAAAATTGGTCAACACCATAAAGTAAGGTTTTATGGTGAATTGACCATTTGACTAAGACTTTGACTGTTTGACTAAGACTTTGACTAGGACTTTGACTATTTGACTCAAGGCTTTATTTAAAAAAAAAAAAAAAAAACTTGTATGTGAAAAAAAAAAAAGAATTTAGAATCATATTATTATTATTATTATTATTATTATTATTATTATTATTATTTATATACATTTATGTATGTATATAAGTTGTGAGTTAGGATAAATAAAGACTTAGGCACATTTGTATAATATTAATGATAAAGGTGTAATAATATATATATATATATATATAAGGGCTTTTTATGTATTAAAATTTTGGGGAAAATTTTGCGATGTTACAGTCTCCCCTACTTTTAGGAACTTCGTCCCGAAGTTAAAAGAAAAACACCAGGTATACATTTGGTCGACTACCGAAAACATTGATAAAATTTCTCACTACCTTAACGTACCTGTAAATTCATGATTACGTTCCGGGCCGTAATTATCAATTTACCTTACATTAGGGTTTTGCGTCCTTTTATGACTCTACCGATTGTTGAGCAGGTTCGATAGTCTCCACCAGTCGTTGAGCAGGTTGTAGGGCCTCTCCCGACTGTTGGAAAGACATGATGACCTCTACTAATCGTTGAGTAGGTTGTTTGGTAGTCAACTAATTGTTGTACAAGTAAGCAAGTATGATTATAGATATAGCAATTAGTTCACATTCAAACAAGCATGCACTCAGATGTTATGATAATACTTGAATTTATTACTTGAATCAAAAAGTGTCAATACATAGAATTAAAAAGTAGACATCATTCAAATGGTGGGGTTTGCTGTTAAGTAGCTGGAGGGTCTTGATCTCGATTTAGTTTAGGGCATCAGTTACGGAAATGATTTGGGTTTCCACATTCATAGCATTGACCATAGTTGTATTTACCAGGACGATTAAGATTAGCAACCTGAGCAGGGTTGGTTGGTTGGTGTTAGGGTTTGGGGACTCACGACATGTGTTGACCAGATGGCCATACCTACCACAATTGGTGCACAGGCGACACACTGAAACAGTGGGGTGATGTCGTTTGCATGTGTTACACAATGGAAAGTTTCTTGTATAGGGTTTCTTGTTAGAAGCTTGTGTAGTGAGGTTTACATTAGGATCCCTGGTCTTGCGCTTCTGGTTCTCGGTAGTTACCGCGGCCACAATACTTGTTTTCTCGCCTTTCCAAACTAAGGTCCCGTTCTTTATGTGATTTCCATCGCCATTTCCATTTCCATTGCCGTTCCCATTCATTGGGATGACTTGAGCCAACACGTTAGAAACCAGATTTGTGATTTGTTGCGCCATTTGTTGGGAAATAATCGCAGCCAGTTGGGCATCAACACCTTTGTTGTTTTTGTTGTTGTTGTGGTTGGTGTTGTGGTTGTTGTTACTTTCCTCTTGGTTTTCACCACTGTTATTGCGAGTGCTGCGACGTGGAGACATGATCTGTAAGGGACACAATGAAGGTTCAATGTGGCATGAAATGAATGAGGTGATATAAGGAATGTAATCATTTATTCATTAATTAAAACGAATAAACGAAAACGTTGACGTATCAAAGATTTCAGATTCCAATAACATAGTGAAGACATGCTTTAGCCTATAAGTGAACACTCATCCCGAGAATTCCCAGGTAGGCATCCGGGTCCCTCGTCTGATTGGGATATATGCGTAATGCCAGCCTAGACAGAAGACTCAGAATACAGGCGTTCACCCTTCCAGATTGCACGTGTTCGTTATTAAAATCTAGAACTTCGACGAGATCTCAAGGTGGTTCAGGTTAAACCTGAGGATTTTGTCCTATTAGTCTGAGAGTAGATCCAGTGATGGAGAGCAACCTTCTTGTAAGGATGAAAGTAGGGATAAGAAGTAGGAGGGAGATAGAGAATAGCAAGTAAAAGAAGCAAGTACTGGTTAAATCCTATGGTTATAGACTAGATTATTTTTCTAATAACCTAATTCCCTATAACCATGGCTCTGATACCAATCTGTAACACCCCAACCGATGGCGGAAACATCGGTATGTCACGTATTAATGATTGTTCAGTAGCTCATGGTAAATAATAATTCTCATTATATGATTTAGATAAATTACATACAATTGTTCTACAAGAATTCATACATCAAATTGAATAAAACTATGCACACATCTTCAAGCATTAATTCAAATCCTCAAGCAAGTAGAACCTGAAACATGTTAAGTTGAAAATATTTTGGGTCAACAAAAGTTGGTGAGAATTACATAGGTTTTGATAATCGAATAAAATTGTTGTGCAATTCATGTGTCATGGCAATCTAGTCCATATGTGTGACAACTCGGGTAAATCTCTCTCTTGGTTTCTATCTTTTGTCTGTTTCTTTTGTTATTCCTTTTGGTACTTGTGCAATTTTCGGGACGAAAATTCTTTTAACGTGGGGATGATGTGACACCGGCAAATTCCGATTAACAACGTTGTCTAGATTAAAGTCTACCTTAGCGAGTCACGCGTATATTATACTTAACTGGGTTAGTTGAGTCGTGTTACGGTTCGGGAACTGTTAATTTAGTATAGAGGATCATTAGATGTTAGTCTAGAGGCTCATTAGATGTCAGTCCTTAACCAAGTGTACAAAGGGTGACGATTCGTAGAATCGTCAGAGCATAGGGAACATACAAGTCTCGAGTCCCGGGAATTGGTGAACGAGTGTGAATGTGTTTGTTTACATGTATTATATGTTTATAATTATTATGTGACTTGTCGGTATGTGAAAATGTGTTAACATATGTTAAAACGGGGTTTAACGCGCAAAATACGCTGAACCAACCCCTATAGGCGATTAGGGAGGGCTAATCTCCTATAGGGAGGGCGAGTAGGGATTCACATGAGGCGAATAGGCCCTAATCGCCCCTACTATAGGCGATTAGGAGCCCTATTCGCCTGATGCTGCTGCGTAATCGCCTATAACGTGCTGGACGACTAAAAATGACTATAAATACAATACTTGACCTCCTAAACTTCATTATAACAACCCTAGTCGTCCCACAACTCGTCCCAACACACACACAACCTCTGGAACACGATTTTGGATCAAAACACAAGATTTCAAGCCTATTACATCAATCTATCATAAATCTAAGGTGTGGTTTTCATTCATGCAACCTTTAATAATGTTTTTATTGAATCCCTAATGGTCCAGACCTGTTTATAAACGTATGTGTCTTCTGAAATTCGTTAATAATCATTGTTAATTGGATTCTAGCTATTATGCATGTTGTATGTGTGTTTATGATTAAAAGATAGGGTTTTTGTGATTCAAGAAGGATTGTTAGCATGATAATAAGGTAGTTACAGATTGATGATGATAGCATGTTGATGAAATCTGAGTAATTGTTCATTAGGGTTACGGTTATGCATGTTAATGTGATGTTTCATGCTATGTGTATTGTTTTTGGGATACATGGTTGCATGCAGGGCTGTTAGAACGAGGTTAAACGAAGGATTTTGATTGAAATATGTTTGATATGGTTGTTTGATTGATATTTGATGTTTACACACGTTCTGGATTTGATTTGGAGTGTTAAACGCGCGAAAAAATGGAACAGCTGGGCTAAAGGCGAATAGGGATCCTATTCGCCTATGCTATAGGCGAATAGGAGGCTATTCGCCTGATATGGGTTCCTATTCGCCTATAGTATATGCGAATAGGGGGCCTAAATGCCTTTACTTCATGCATTTACGATCCTAAATGCTAGTTAAGCCCTGAATTGCATGCCTTACGACGTAATCGCCTATAAACTCATGATTTGCATACCGCATGACCCTAATCGCCTATAGTATAGGCGATTAGCCTTCCTAAATGCGACGTAATCACTATTTGACTTTTCCTAATCGCCTGTACTGCTGCTGTAAGTATATTTTGACATTTCGAGACCCGATTTGACACCTAGGAACATGCTAGGAACCCCGTAACATACCTAATAACTTGGTAACATGTGCTCGGACTTATTTATGAGATACTCGAACTACGTGCTACAACTTGTTGGATTTTAACGTATGTTAAGTGTGATTGCGTGACTGTATGTTTGAGAGTGCAAGTATAACACGGGGAGTCTCGGGTCACCAGTGGGATGTCGAGTCTTGTACATTGGGTTAATTTAACAGTCACAGTGTTTTCAAACGAACTTGGTTATGGTCTGGACATCTAGGGACTAACTAACCTACGGGTTATTAGTCTAATTACTTGTAACTGTCATATGTTAGGTCGCCGCCTTACGGGGCTAACATAGCTTGCTGATTTTATTCGTATTATGAAGTAACGCAACCTAAGGTGAGTTTACGGCCCCTCTTTTAACTGGTTTCACTTTTCGGGGGAGAAAACATGTGTTAAACTTATGTTTTGGTAACAACTGTCATACTATGGGTTTCTATGGTTTACTATACGATCTCTGGAAGTCCCGGGGGAAACCATGAATGTTTGGGTTAGCACAACGGGGAAATGTGAATAGATCTATTGGGAGTAACCAACCCCGCTCGTCGGCTTGGAGGGTCGGGCGAGTGCATATTGTCTCAAACAGGAACAGGTTTACTATTCGGGCACAACATCTGGTTTGCGAGTTAGTAATGGTTTTCCAATCGTTGTAGTAATAAAACATACGCCTAGCTAGCGTACTTTGGTTTGCGAATTGATATAGTATGGACAGGTTGAACTTGGTACTTTAATTACAAACCTGTAAACTCACCAGCATTTTTTGTGCTGACGTAACTCTTACATGTTTTCTCAGGTCGCTAAGGTAGCACTACGGAACTAGGGCGCACGCGTCTGCACGGCGTCTAGTTAGGATTGCATGGTTTTTAAACATTGAATAATTTGGTTTACTTTTGGATTATGTTTTGAGAATAAGCTTCCGCTGTATTTGGGAATTTTAAACTATGTTTTTGAAATTGCATATGTTCATTTAGACTTGTTTATTGTGATCGTTGACTTGGATCATGGTTTGTCATACGCCTCGCGGTAAAACTCCGCAAGTGGATTTTGAGGGTGTGACAATATGTGAAAACATACTAGAAGTAAATCGAGTGCATAATCAACCATTGTGACTGTTGTATTGTGGTACATCCCATACGCTCATGGTTCACTCGTTTATATTGCAGTAACAAACACCCACGCAACCTTTGTAGGAGGCACGTATCCGGGTGGGATTGTCAGTCCAATAGATCTATCAATGTATACCGTTTGGCTGATGAATGTTTATGCTAGAATTGTGCTTACCCTAGTCATGTTCAAGACATAATGCAACATAGAAATACACATAGACACATTGATGATTGAATTGCATAAATAATGTTGTAACATGTTTCACCCCAAAAATGGTGATAAATAGAAAAGGGGCTATGTAAAACTCACCTTAGCAAAATGTTATGTCTCGTAAAAAAAATAGAATAATGTGTTGTGAATGTATGCGAGGCGAATCCCAAAGACTCAACAACGTAGCTAGTCCAAATTGAAGAAAACGAAAAAGAAAGAATATCAAGCTTCCAATTCGCCAATTACAAGAGCTTATAATCAAAGCTTCAATTGTAGAAGTAATAGACTATAGAAGAAAGGTATGAGGGAAAGTTTAAGCGGATTGAAACAATCGATTTAGAGGTGCAAAGTATAATGGGTCATAGGTGGGTTTTTATACTAGTTTTGGAGTCAATTAGCCATTAAAATTGGTCAACACCATAAAGTAAGGTTTTATGATGAATTGACCATTTGACTAAGACTTTGACTGTTTGACTAAGACTTTGACTAGGACTTTGACTATTTGACTCAAGGCTTTATTTAAAAAAAAAAAAAAAAACTTGTATGTGAAAAAAAAAAAAGAATTTAGAATCATATTATTATTATTATTTATATACATTTATGTATGTATATAAGTTGTGAGTTAGGATAAATAAAGACTTAGGCACATTTGTATAATATTAATGATAAAGGTGTAATAAATATATATATATATATAAGGGCTTTTTATGTATTAAAATTTTGGGGAAAAT